>VZRN01004150.1:1227303-1250426 GCA_013397935.1 Dasyornis broadbenti
TTTTTTTTTTTTTTTTTGGGGGGGGGGAGTGATGAGAGGGAGACTGGGTGGTTTTTATTAGTGAATAGCAGATTTTGTTTTGTTTTGTTGGTGGTATTTTATGGCCATGTTTTAGAAACAAGTTCATGGTAAGTTCAGAGGAAAGGAATTTTCAAAGAACATCTCGCACAAAGCATTGTGGGGAATGATATGGAAAGTTGACAAAATTATGATAAACAATGAAAAAAACAATTAAGTGTGGGGAAACACTGCACCAGTATTTATCACACTGTTAACTTTTCTTATGGAAAATGCTTTATTGTCTGCAGTTTCTGAAAGAGATCTTAACCCAGGCTATGGAAGCAGAATGCTGCATATATAATGGGTTTGAAACATACTTTTTTATATATATAGAAAAAAAAAGAAAATGGCAAATATGTCTGTATGAGATAAGGCTTTCAGAACAAAATATAATACATGGAAATCCTTTCTTGATGTGCTTTGTGGTCCTAAGGAGGTAGGAAACTTGAAACAGTAGCTACAGTAAATACAAGTCTAAACAAGGTGTGAAAAATTGGGGCAGAGGCAGAAACAAAACCCGAAGAAAGCGGCTAAAAGAAGTCAGAGCAGTGACGGCTTACATGGTCATGGCTAATCTGTTTACAGTTACTTCAAAATCCATTTCAGAACTCAGCTGCCAATGAACAGACAACGCCTATGCCCAGTATTTAGCAAAGGTAGTTAGAAAGTGAAGAATAAGTAGAGAGCTGGACACTCAGAACCCCTGACCCTAATTCCAGGCTGCCTGTACCCAATTGGCCGAGCTGTGCCACCTCTTAGACCAGTTCCTCTCCTGGGTAATGGGCTGACAGCATTTTCCTCTCCAGCGTGCTATCAAGATGAATTAACTAAATTACATTAACCCAGGCTCCCTCCCTGTCCTCCTGCAAATCTTCTCTCCAGGCTCCTCACTCGCCTCGATGTGTGCCAAGGCTGCCCTCACTGCTGGGCAGCTGGAGGGTGAAGGTACCTGCCCCTTATAACGATACCTGCGTTAGAGACCGATCCGCAGCAGCAGAGGAGCAGCCCGCCATCACCGCACGTGATACCAGGGCCCCTCCATCTGGTCTCCATCTTTACTCTTGGCCACATTCAGCCTCGTGCCCTGCGCTGAATCTTGCATGGAGCTCATTTGTGTTCCCAGGGAGCAGCCACTGCTTTAGATCCCTGTATTTCTCTCCGTGCTCAGAGCGCCTGCGGTGCGTTTCAGCACAGGAACTTCTGCTTTGTTTTCCTCCAGAGGAATCTACTTCAACACAGACCAAAACCATCCTTCAAACCAGGCTGACGTATGCTAAGTAAAAGAGACCAGGGAGATTTTCTTCTAAACCACAGGAGTGCTCCCAACCAAAATGCTAAGACCAAAATGCCAGTAACCAACGCTGACTACTATAATTTTTCTTTATGCATTCCCTCTATCTCCTTTTCCATATCCTGGTTGTTTTCATCTTTTAATCTTCGAAATACATTAAGGTTTTACACCACGTAGGGTTTTGGTGCTGCAGCCACTCTATGGAGATTGCTCCTGGCTGCAGTTTACAGAGACTCACAAGCAGCTGCAGCGGCACAAGGTGAAGTGCAAATAATTGATGTGCAAAGGCAGAAAGAAACATCTGTTTGTAAACGAGCTTCCGCACTGCAGTGAGGTGGTTCAAGACAGTAAACTTTTGGGATAGCTGCAGTCAGGTCTTATTCCAGGATATTGTTCCTATCCCAGTATCTTTATTCATACAGTGACGCTGTGTTGAAGCATTATTTGGCTTATTATCTGTACTGTAAAATTAATTTTCTCAACAATAATGCATTTAAATATTAGGGTTAATAAGTTGTCTTCTCCTTTTGCTGGTATGTTTGATCTTCCAACTTATTATCCTGCTGAAAGGACATTTTACCTATGGATACAAACCCTGTTGCAGGTTTTTTCCCATCTGTTGGAGGAACAGATAATAAATATAATTGTTAAGAGTATTGTTAGCTATGTCCTATTTCACTTATGAAACAATTACTTGGAGAGTGGCTGCACAAAAGCCATTTGATAGGGAGAGTCTTGAGAGCATTTAGCAAGTACAGGAAAGGGACCAGTCCTTGATACAGAAAAAGGATAACTCCAACCAGTATTTTAAGTAGGAAGGCTTCCGTTTTGTTGTCACTGTGCTTTTAATTGCAAGAGGTGTCGACTTCTATTCTTGTGGAGAAATCAGTCAGGAATCAACAGTAATGAGCAGTGCATTCAGAAAGGTTACTTCAAGCACCAGGAAGCTAATCTTCTTTGGTTATTCATAACTACTAAAGAGATAAAAGCTTATTCACAGAATAATTCAGAGCACCTAAGCTAAACTCCATCTCTGAACCACCTTCCACCCACATCCTTCCCCACTGAGACACAAACAGATGAAAGGCAGCCTTAAGTCAGGCTTTCGGAATAACCTCTGTTTGTGAACAGCATTTCCACATACTTTATCTCTTTAATCAGAGGGTTTAAAACACATTGTTGTTTTGAACTGCAAGTGCCTCAATTTTGTCAGTCGAATGTCACCGAAATACTCTCAAATTTTCACACTTCACTTGGCCTCGCCATTAAAAATGCTTCATAAGTCTGTAAAGTAGAAGTATTTCAGCTTTGAGAGGGATTAATTTGTATCCATTTGCAGAATAATGTGATTTATTTTACCTGTATTCATGTGGACTCCTGCTACTGATATTCAGTTAAGGTCCTCACAGATACCATTTCAGCTTAAGGTAAATCAGAGTTGACCTGCAGTGATTACAGCCAGATTTCAGCGATACTTTGCTGTCATTACCTCGTAGTCAGTCCCTGTGGCCTGGCATTCAGATAATGAGTTTATGGTTAAATGACGTCTTAATACCTTAAAATGGTCTAATGCCCTAGATAAATGCTGTTCTGATACTTTATACCTTGAAGGTAGATATAAGGAACAGGAAAATCCTGGAGATGCTCATGGCGGGAGCGCTGTGCAACAGATGAGTGGCTCTGTGTTTACAGGGATCACTCAGCAAAATCAGTGATGAGCAGTCAGGAATCCTGGGCCTTTAAGTCTTGGAAATTCTATTTTTTAAGTTTGTTTCGATTTTTGGATCAAGTTATTTTTGTAAATAAGAATAAATTATCATATTTAAAGTAGGTATTAAATTAACCACTATTAATCTCCTAGGGACCTAAGAAGCCTTAAAAAGCAGAGGAATTTTAAAAAGTCTTTTACTTTCATGTTTCTGATCATAATTGTCTTTCTCGCTTCTAAAGTCAAACCAGTTTTGCTCATCTTTGCACGGGTACTCAGAGCAAAATATTTGCAGAGACCAAAATCCTTGTGTGACCCAGAAACATCAGAACTTTCCAAAAATATAATGACATGCTAACCTATTAATGCAAACCTGGTGCTTTACCTACTTTTCCTGAAATCACACCAAAATGGTCCATTGTGGCAATCTCATCGAACACGTTGCCAAACTTCCTTTATTAGAGACATACACAAGAACGAAACCTTTGATTAATTAAGTATTAACTAATCATCTCACTGTCTAAGCAGGTTATTTGCACTACTTAAAATAGTTATTGGATCTTCAAGGCATGCTTTTTTCCGAATTATTTTATCTATTTTATTTTAATTTTTTATTATTAGTTTTATATTTTCCATAAGTAATACAAGGTCCAGCTGACTTGCAAGTCTCCTGAGAGACTCTCAGTACAATATTGGTTTGCTAAATGTAAGGACTGAAAAATCTGGCCCTAGGTGTCCATCTCTGTATTTCTCCCACAGGGGATCAAACTTTTCCTCCTTTGAATTAATGTCAGAGCCGAGCTTTTAATGCATGGCCTTGGCTTGATTTATGAGTACATTTAAGGAATGTGAGGTCACTCAAGCCAGCACACCAGCTGGCCTCCATGCAACAGAGCAAAACAAAAACTTTAGGCAAAAAAAAAAAAAAATCTCCCTGGAGTTACTTCAAACAATGTATAAAATAATCTTTTAAATTTATTTTAAAAGACATAAATAAAACTACATTGTCACGTTTGAAAATGCAGACCTATTTTAAGTGGTAGCCACAGAGAAAATGGGGTTTTCCCCAGTTTTGGCCCTACACAGCAGCATCCACAGTCATGGCTGCCTTATTACCAGTCTGAACACAGAAACCTAAGGGAAAAAGGCTCCCTTTCAATGAAAACTGAGTAAAGCTTTGTCAGTTCTGTGACCCAGCACACCATTTGGAATGGAGAACAAAACACCGTGCCAGTCCAACACACCAGGTCGTTCATGCTGCTCTCTGCAAGGCTGTGGTCAGGGGGATGCTGTGTGGGGACTGAAGAGACATCCGTGCAGGACACCAGCTCCCACAGAGCATTTCCCTGGCAGCTCGGGAAAAACCAGAGTTCATCCCTAAAGGCCACAGGGTGGACTCGAGGAAATCAATATTGATGGGCTCCTCTGCACTCCGTGAGGAAAAGGAGACACGGTATGAAGCCAACATCAGTTTCCTACCTTCTCCAAGCCACAGATTTGCTCAAAGTGTTCCAGTGAGGCGCAGAACCCTTACAGTAAATTTGCCTGAGCTTTCGCAACGCCCTCCTAAGACAGCAGCCAGAGTCTGCCAGCTCCCTGATAAATCAGCCACACGTGGTCAGCCGCTCTGGAGCCATACATTGCCATCCAGGGAGACACTAGAGGAGGTCTAGACAACCCTGCTTCTCCGGGGACAAAGCTCTGCGAAGAACACGCATATTTACACAGCCCCAGTGTTGTCAAATATTGTGATTTTGCCATGAGATTCATAGCAGGCATTTCTCTTACAGTTCTGCTCTGTTTATTGGAGAATATCAGCTCCAATTTAACAAAGAAGTGGAGCTACAAGCTGTGATGCTTAAAAAAACCCACCCTTGAAAGTGTGAACCCTGACAACTCCAATGCAAGAAAAATATAGAAGGGGATCGGGGTGTTTTTTTTTTTTTATCTTATGATTTCTAAATGATTTCGTGGCCTGCTTCAACTGGTAATATTCACACAGATGGGTTAAATGTCATTTTGCACTCTGAATTAACTTCCCTAAAATCTGTTCTCCAAGCCTTGTCACTCACCTGAGTAATCACCCTGGTTTTAAATGGGCCTCCATAAGTGACCAGACTAGTTTACTTCTGCACGCTGCTGAGCGTTACGTAGGAGGTGCCGATACTCCCACATCCCTTTAAAAAGAAGATTAGGCACTAAGATAAGTGAAAACTTCTGTTCAAATTGGCTCAAATCCTTCTCCTATTTAAACTGGTGGCAGAACTCCCACTTACTTCAAAGGTCCAGGACAGGCACTCTGTATTAATTAGGACAGTGCAAAAACTCTCATTACAAAACCAAAGCATGTGGCACTCACCTGATTTAAAACAAAGCAAAACAAAACACAAAACCCCAGCCTGGGATTCGCATCCCTGACAACACTGGGCACTAAGGCTTGCGTGCAGAAGTCCCGGGTATTCTGGATTTTGAACCAAAACTACATAAGAATGAGATACATTTATTGATTACTCATTTGTTATAAGCTTGAAAGGCAAGTCCCTCTTCCAGCAGATCTAAATTTGTTGGAACTCATGTAAATGAGAATAAAACTTGACCAAACAGCTCGCCACAGCTCTACTTACACTGAAGAGGGCTGGGGCTTTTTAATTTGAAAGAAACTTTAGCCTTGCAGCGCTCTGTGCAAAAGGAAAGAGCCCCCTTAGCAGGATGTGAGCTGTAATCCCAGTGTTGCCACATCCTCTCACGGAGAATCCCCAGCGCGGGGCAAGTGCAATTTCTTTAACTTATCCCCCTGGCTCATTCCCTCTGCCTCCTAGAAGATGGTGATGTCAGGCTGGTCCATCTGAAAACATCCTCTGTGCCACGTCCACTAAACCCGAGAGCCGCACGTGGCAGGGCAGCAGCGCCGCTGGCTCAGTCCCGAGCACGCAGGGGCTGAGGCCGAGCTGCTGCTCCCTGGACCAGGCAGCGCCACATCCAACCCAGCCTTCTTCCCCAGCAACGGGGGAGCAAGCAGGCTAATGTCAGGCTGAATATTTTTAATATTTATAATGAATAAAATTATATGCTTGGAATGCAACCTTCAGCATAACAGCATTAAAAGCTAAATTTTTATTTGGATTATATTCATGGTAATAATAAGGAATGTAGGGGTTTTTTTGTGACATAGGTTAAAGAGTCTGTAACCTCTAATTTGACAGGAACTCTATTATCACTCTCTGGAAAATTAGACAAGATAGAATATTAAGACATCCAAAAACTGACACAAATAGAAAACTAGGTCTCTCACTTGCTCCTCTTTCTTTAAACAAGGAAGATGATTATATGCTGTTTGACATTCCATTTTCAGGGCAACTAAAGAGATGCCGGGAGTCACACTTCATTTATTCTTCCAAATGCCACCACTGAAAAAAAAAAAAAGTGTTGGTATTTGAAGGCACCATACTCCCACAAACAGCGGCCAGAATTAACCTTGTCTTCCTGATGGATTCATTTGTGAAGTCCCTCAGTTCAGTTTCTCAAGATGAAATTAAAAATACCCTCATGGCTGAGTGTAAGCACTTAGAGCACACACACTGCATGGTGGGCCAAAACTCCCCGGGGGGTTGCCTCGCTGAACTCATTGTATTAGACAAGTCAAGGGGAAATATGCTCTTGTAGAGATTTCCAGCCTCAAGATATTTGGATTTGCGTAAGGTTAGCGTCTGAACTTTTACATAACTATTCTGACTGAACCTCGCAAAATTTTGAGGTTCGCAACAACTCTGAAACTAAGAGAGGGAAAAAATGACTTTAACAACTCTTTCATGATTCCCAGGGAGAAGTTTTGCTTTAGAGTGTGCATAAAACAATGTTGTTTTATATCTTGTCATCCCAGTGAACAAAGGCATAATGTTGCACACATTTCTGTAAACAAACAAACAAACAAACAAACAAACCCCCCCCATGTTTTCTGTTGGAATTTTATCAATCCAAAACAGGCGAAAAGAAAACTCAATTTTTAAAAATTTACTCAAAGCTGACAAAAAAATTAGAATCATTAGTGAGTTTTTAGTCTGTTCTTACTCAGGCAAAAGTCCCATTGAAATGAAGCCAACATTACTTCAAAATCTGAATACTGTTTCATTCAGCTTTTCAGCACCAAGATGAAGCTTTAGTTACAACCATCTGTCATGGGTATAATCTCATAGCACTGATACCCATTTCTCTTAAATATAACCTCTCTTCATAAACTCTTTATCTACCTCTGGGGTAGATACAAAGCTCAAAAAATACAAACGAAAAATCACTGTTTTCGCTATTATTGTACACGAACAATAACAGTACCTTGCACTGTAATAAAAATACATCCCAGATATCTCAGCTAGGCTGAAACAGACACTACAATAGAGTGTCTTGAAGACAGAGATTAAGACTTGTTTTGGCACATCTTGAAAGAACGTATGAACCAGAGCGATGGTGGAGAAGAAGACAATGTTGTATTTTTAGAGTTCAACACATTGCTAGGTTTCTCAAATGGCAGTTCCTCCATTACCATTAAAAATTCAATATATATACATCATTGACTATTAATAAGATAAAGTTTACAAGGTGCTTTCAATGGGAAAAGTCACGGAGACATGGAAAAGTATTGTTATAATTGTGTCCAATAATAAAACATAATCATCCTTGAGAGCCTGCATTCCTCAATATCCAAATATTTCACACTGGTCTTGATAATATGTGACAAACAGCTCAGAATTCTGGACAAAAGTGAGAAATAGGGGTTGATGGTGTCTGAAATGAGGAAAAGCACTGAGCTGGGTGTCAGCTGCACTCCCAACTGGGCTACTGAGACGCTTCTTTCTCTCCGGCCACGCAGTGAGTGCCAAACTCGACTGTCCAAGCGCCTGTGCAGTTCAAGGTGTGGCCAGAGACGTTTATTTGCCCTCTGACCCGTCTGGCTGGAATCCGCCCCGGTGCCTCCAGCCACACGAGCAGGATGCTGTGTCCACCTGCAGTGCTGGCACACACTAATTTTGTTTGTTACTTCCAGGCCAGTCTGAGCACGCCCTTCCCTGCAGATGTGCCCCTTACTGAAAAATAACAGGTCAAGGGCAAAACAGAGATTTCAAGCAGTGTTACATTAAGTGCTCTATTGACTGGTTGTTTTCATTTTCACACATAAAATCCTGAATAAGGTATTATCTTTCAGTGTACCAAAATCTAAAAGTCATCACCAACTGCCCGGAACAGAGAGCAGGACAAAGAGTTGTTCAGAGAAATGAAGACTCCTGATTTTTGCCATGTCTAAAATTTTTGACTGAAACCAGATTTTTTACATCAGTCATGATTTTTGAAGACCTGCAATGACTATACTGTTAATGAAACCTTTTTTTAGAACCTACAGGCCTGGTTTTCATCTTCCTCATGATACTCAGAGGTTGGTTTGGGGTTTTTTGCAAGGAACATCATTTAAAAACAGATACATCCAACTCCTCAAGTTGCAAAACCACAGTGCTGCGATTTTAAAAGTCCATAGCAGACGTTATACCCTTCCTGAGGATTCTGGGAAGTGTAGTCTCCTAGCTCAGTTTTCTCCTAAAATCTAATAAATTTAAGACAAAGCATCCAAGTACTTTTGTTGGTGAAACAAGACAAATATCACGCCCTGAAATTATCTTCACAACTGAAGGGAAGAAAACCAAGTGAGCCTACTCCTTCCCCTGGTGTAAACAGATTATCCCCTCGTTTAAAGGCATTGCTGTCTCTCCCTGTTGCACAAATACATAAAACAATATCTTTTCTCTGTTTGCCAAGAGTCTGGGTAATATCTCTGGGGCTGGATTCCTTGTAAGGCACTTTTACCTTAGGTGTGGGCAGAGGGGGACTTTGGTAAGCACCGAGAAGAGGGCAGGGGCAGAAAATAGGTCAGATGGCTTCCAAACGTGCCAGAAACAGAGACTAATAGTTCTGCTTCTCATGCTACAATGAAATTAATGTTGCCCCAGCAGCATGCTATTTGGTACATCCATCTAATTTATTAAACAAACAAGGAGACAAAGGATTCGCTGAAGATAGTACTCCTGTGTATTTGTGAACTAGTTTCTCGTAATTAACAAAATTGATGATAAATATAATTTTGTTTTTACTTTCTCTTCATTTTCGCACACAAACGTGCAACATTATACATCAACCAGAATAAAATCTGCTAAAGTGATTATGAGACTACAAACCTATGATTTATTTACATGTTTAGTAACAGCATTTTCCCTTTTGCTGGTTCCTTCACCAACTGAAAAGGAAGGGCAAAACAGGAGGAGACGTGCACGATTTCACCCACCAGAATTTCACATTAAACCCCACAATGCGCACACAGCAAAGCAAACAGTGCAAAAAAACATGAAAGGGGAGAAAACACTGGACAACTCCGAACAAAAGCAATCTCAAGTACAAAGACTTGAGATCTTTTTAAGATCTTTGCAAGCAGAGAGGAAAATAAGTGCTTCAAAACGAGAGCAAAGTGAAGAGAGTTCTTTATAAACACTGACTGGAAGCCTTCAGACATTAGAGACTCACATTTATAGACTAACACTATAAACTGCCCCAAAACTCATCTCTCTAAAAGCTTGAATTAATTTTTCTCTTGTCACTGGGAGTGAAGTTTCCTTGGTCAATCGAATCTCCCTGATTCTCTGCAAGAATTTTCAGTGCAGCTGGGAAGCAGCTCTGCAGAACAGGCCCTTTGAAACTATAAAAGAAGACAGAGGCAAACAGCACTACTGCAGCAGGGAGAGTCCTGCAGAGAGGAAACCCAACAAAAGATGCATTAAGCCATTAACAATAAAAAACCAGCTCTATGATTTCCTCTTATTTCTAATATTTATATTGGCTTGGTGCCCCAAAAAGCCCAGTAAGTCCTCCTGCATCTGAAAATCTGGATGGAGTTTACAGACAAAATCAAAAGATGACAGGTAAAACGTTTTTTTCTCTAAAAACACTATTGCTGGCATTTGAAAAATTCTCTTTTCCCTGCTTTTCCTCACAGGCACAGTGGACAAGTGTGCTCAGTTTAAGATTCCCAAATTTATCATATCTGCTGCAATGACAGCATACTCACATGATGACAGTAGCCAAGATATCCGTGCTGATTCATATCTGCATGAAACTCACTCTTCAGTTCATAAAATTCTTCTTATCTTTTTGCTAAGTTTGAGGTCTGCTGGAATCTAAAGGCTCAAAGTGAAAAACAGCCTGTGTCTATTCTGGGGCTGAGCTGGAAGAAAAAACTGAGTTCCACAGCTTTCCCCCAAAACAGTAACACATTCAGTTTTATTTATAACTCTCACCTATTTTGGAAATTTTTGTGAACCTGGCCTGACATTCAAACTGGTAATTCCGCTTAAAACTAGGGGAGGCTCCTCTCCTTTTATGCCTCCGTAGAAATGCTTTGAGAAGGTTAATAAACAACAAAGATATTAATAGCGTGCCATGACATGACATATGAATGCCACCAAGTAATTACTACATTCTAAAAATGTAATAACAGAGGTAAATAGACAAAATCTACGAGGAACTGCTCCTGTTAAGCAGCAAATAGATGAAGGAAGAGATAAAGACGGTGTCCGTACGGTGGAGATTATAAACAGCTCTGAAAACTGCAGTGTGACTTTGGCATGGGTGACACAGAGTTGTGAACATTTTCAAGGAGGTCCCATCAGACCTTGGAGCAAACGATCCTCTTTCAAATCTGTCTGCTTCTTTCTTTTAATCTTCCTTTTCTGTTGTTTTTGCTTGAGAGAAAACAACAAGGCATGATGCTGTGGGAGAGACGCCAATACTCAGCTCCTGCTGAGAAGTGGAAAAAAAAAAAAAAAAAAAAAAAAAGAAGATGTGTCGGAGCTGGAGCTGCTGGATCCTGCTCACTTGGTGCAGAGGAATTAAGCAGCGTCTCCCTTCACTGCCTAAATAGGGCAAATTCGCTTTACCTGGGTGAGAGGATGTCTTTCACTGGGGCTGTGAGGTAAAATGACGAGGGTTTGAGGTAGGAAAGGATGCGCCAGTTCAGCTCCACTGCTGCCCTAAGCAGCGTCCCAGGGAGATGGGAATTGCTCTGCTCCAGCTGGTGAGGCCCTGGACCAGGAGCTGCAGCAGCTCCTCCATAATGGAGCATCTCCATGCTCAGGCCATCACAGACATGTCCATGGCATGGACAAAAAACAAACCAAACCAAGCCAAACCAAACAAAAAAAAAAGAAAAAAAAAAAAAAAAAAAATCCATTTTGTCTCATTTTTGAGTAAAGATTTGGGATACTGCATAAAATGGGATTTTCAGAATTCAGCTCTTAACTTTCTCCACCTGCTTCAGTTTTTTTTATACAGCGTTTTTAACTGAGAGGATGACACAGGAGACATCTGAATGAAGCTATTTGCTGTTCTTCTGTCTCCATCACAGGGTGTGGCTGGCAGTTCAGAAAACTGGAATTTGTACCGCATGGCACAACTGCCACGGAAGAACAAGCACCGCATTCAGTATTTAGCCTTAAAGACTATTTTTCTAAAAAGAACCCCTTCATAAATTGCAACAAAAATTAGCAATACCGGCATCAATCCTGTACTCTGAAGGCCTCAAATTGTTTTTACATAGAAAACCAAACACCATGATCCATATAAAAAAACCTAGAGTGCACAACGAAGTATTTTCTCCTAATCTGATGTTTTATCCATGGTCCCACACTTTCTTCATCTCCAAACACTGACTCAGAGTGTAAGCACTTTTGAATTTGGGAGGTTTGGAACGTTACTGCAGAAGAACTCGCCTTCTGTGCAAGTCCACAGCACCTGCATTTACACTCTGAGAATATTAACTTTATTCTGTTCAAAAGGAGAACTGATCACCTCGCTCCAAAGCTGTGTCCTTTCCGAACAGTGAAAAGCAGAAAAAGTGGTAGTGATGCCTTGTCAGAAACACACACAGAGCTCAGGGCTAACATTCCCTTTTACAAATCCAGGCTAGGACAGTGGAGAACATCCAAAGCCATGAGCAGCATCCTGATTTTTGGGGCACCTCCACGGGCCAGTGTCCAGGCCCAGGCAATGCCAAACTCCTCCTCCCCCTCCACAGGCACGGTGACAATTTGCATGGATAAGCAAAAGTATTCAGCAGCTGCTGGATTTCAGTTTTTCCACTTCCCCCAGTCCCAAGGCAAGGCCACAGCAGAAAAGCGAGTGAGTCAGGCAGCACCACCCCACAGGCCACCAGCTGGACCTCTCAGAGTTATTCCAGCTTTAAGAGCGTTTTTTCATCTCACTGTTTATGTAGGAAGTTGCATCCTTCTCTCTCTCCTTCCCTTCTTTCTCCCTCCAGTTATTCATGGAACTTTTTGGAAGCAAACAGAAAAGGGAGGCAGGACTTTCAGGAAGGGATTCCCCATGGGCATTGTGTGCTCCATCCGACAGTGGCAGCGAGAAGCCGAATAACAGAGCCCTTCCACCTGGATTTCCCTGTGTATCTCTGAGCTTCCAGGTGAGGTCACACCTCTCCTGCAGGGCACACAGGGACACAGGAGAAAGGATTTTCCCTCTGGAGACCTTTCCCCAGTTGGAGCCCTCTCTGCAGCGAGCAGAGCTGTGCATCCCCAGGGATTTGCACCCTTCCCTGGCCATCCCCAGTGGGATGATGTTTCTGTGAGAGGGTGGCCCTGATACCAGGTGCTACAAGTCACGGAGAAGGGAGCAGAAATCACAAGTTAAATGCATTCCCTCTTCCTCACACATCCACGAGTCATTTCCCCACAGCAGCCAATACACAGGCTCCAGAACTGCAGTTTTCTTCACACTAGCTCGGTCCTCCTTTCCAAAAAAGAAAGAGGCTTAATTTGAAGCTCAGTTCAGTCAGGAAAGAAAAACAGTCCTTCAGCTGCAAAGGTTTTCAAGCCATATGTAGTACTTGGGGGTTTCAGTTTTGCCTTGCATTGTTTACCCCGTGCCTGGACAAACATTTTTCCTCCCTTGACTTTTCCAGGCCTCTTCCTCACCAACCCACCCGTTTGTACTCACAAGCCTGCTTTAATGAGGCTTCCTTATATCCCTCCCTTCAGACCAAGCTGTTTTAATATTTCTGCTTTATTCATTTCTTTTTAAATTCCAAGCAACTAAACAAACTTTAAAATCAATTATTTTCAGGACTAGTAAGAAGAAACGAAGTTTCTCAATGTTTTCAGAATGAGCATCTGATCTATTTAACAAAAACCAAAACAGCATGTAAGACCCTTACCTTAAGTTTTGATCAAGCTATGCAGGAGAAATCTTAGCTTCAGTTATCATGCAATATGCAAATTTCAAGATGATATTTGGGCTGATGTTGAAGCATGTGGCAGAAAACCTGGCTTACAGCAAAAAGCGGGCTTGCCAGTAAGGCTTGTGTGCCTGCTAATACAGAGATGTAGACAAAAGAGGAATCCGAGGTTCAGCAAAACCTAAATGAACAGACCTAATTTATCTAAGTCCTTGACAGCCCACACGGCACAAAGCAGAGGTCTTAGGGCAGCAAGAGGGGAAAGCCTTTACAAATACAGCCCAATTTTTGCATCTTTGTATTCTGCAGACGGACGGTATTGCTTACAAAGGTTGACTGCTTTTGACCAGGAATGAAGAACACCACAGCTGTGATTTTAATTTGTTTGCCATTAATAACCCTGCTTAAAGGCATCCTGGCTTTTGCCTGGCTCTCCTTTGGAGCCTCCCATCCCAACACGCTGCCATGCTCTGTTTTACACTTGTTGCATGATCTGCAAACACCAAACTAACCAGAAAGAGCCTGGGCAAAGGGCAACTCTACACCCAGCGATTCCCAGCCTCATGGAAGCTGGCAGGCGCTTCCGCACCTGGGGATAACAGAGATTTGGAAAAAAAGAGGTCGCTGTCCTCCTTCCAATATGGTTGCTAGTGTTGGAGGGTACATTCAATTTATTTATCTGGGGGTGAGCACATGCCAGGTAGAAAAAGAGAAATGAATTCTTATTCTTTAAAGATCTGTGAAATTGTCTGAGGAAGCTGCAGGTTAGCACCGCTTCAAACTGTTGCTGCATTAGTTTTGCTTTTACTGTGGAACACCATGGGGTAAAACCTCAGTCTTCCTCTGAAAAAAAAAAAAAAATCCAAACCAAAACAAAACAAACCTAGACTGGTATCAGAAAAGGGTGGGGGGAGAAAAATGACAGCCACTGGCCTGCCCTTTAACCTTTCTAACAGAGCTGGTGGCCGCAATGAAGCTTAATCAATGCAATGGAAGTGACATTTTGCAGTCAAATCAAATTAAATGGAAATGAAAGGAAAATCTGAGGTCCAACCTAAAGGCTGTTCCCTCTTGCACCGAGGTCATTGCCATGGCAACTAAATGCTACAAATGTGTAGAGTAAATCCTTAACAAATCTGTAGAAAGCATGTCCAATTGAATATGATAGTTCCTGTCACTGTACTTTGTACCTTTCAAAAGGAAGGGAGAAAATAAAACAAAGCAGATCTTAGAGCCCATGTAGCTGAAAAGAAGTTCTGCAAGTCCAGGGCTCAGCAGTGCGCTTGATCTTCCTCTTCTGTTTGGACATGGAGAAACCGAGCAGCTTCACTGTAAGACAGCGAGTGGGGAGCTATGGACAGAGACCATAGCAAGGGGATTAGGGCAGGGCGTGTTGCATTTTCAGTCCTGCTTCAACTGGAGGGCTGGGGGCTGCGGGAACTTGCCCGTATCATTGCAAACGCGTTTAACCGTGGCTGAGAGCAATTCCTGCCGCAGAGCGCCCGCGGCTTCCAGCATCCACCCAGCTCCAGCACGGACCTCCCTCACCCTTCTGCCTCTGCCTTCTCGCAGGGCTCGGGATGCTGCAGGGCTGATCAGACCTGCTGGATACAATCAGGGATGCGCCCACCTTGGTGCTTGCAGCCCTTTCTCTGTCCGACTCCAAGGCAATGGGGCCGGAGCAGCCGCCCCTGACCCACCCAGGGCCCTCTCTGGGCACAAGGGGGACAGGAACCCTGCTGGGAAAGGGGACATGAAGCCATTTCACCCGCTGCCACTCCAGCATCACGGGCAGCCCTCAGCCCCACTCCCTGTGCGCCAGCTCCGACTGACACATGGGCAAACCACACCTCCGCCTGCCCCCGTGGAGAAATAAAGGTAATTACCAATTCCTGCTGCCACTCAAGGAGTGCATTTCACTCCTCAGCCTAACAGCTTCTGACAATGAAGGGCGATTTAAGAACCACATCAGAACACAACAGCCGCACGCTCACACTCACTCCGCTCTTTAATTTCAACATTTCCACCTGCGTAAGCAAAGAGATGAGGAGCGGGGAAGGCACCGCACAGGACACGGGGTTTTTCTTTTTCTTGCGAGAGGTGGAAGACTTTTCACGCCGAGCTGTGACCTTCCCCAAACTTGTCATTTGTCTGAGCTGCATAAGGTGGTAACCATTATCCTCCTCTTGAGCACGGTGAAGTTTGGATGCCGCTGTAGTGGTGCAGTCACTGCGCATTACGGGAGATCTGGAGAGATGCCGTGCCCTGGGCCAGCACGGGCTGGGAGCAGTGCAAATCTGATCCGAGGTGACATTTCCTACTCAAACACAGACAGCCCCGGGACGTCACACACCTTCCTGCATGAATAGCAATACACACTAATGAACTAATTTCTGCGGGGAAATTGTTACTTCCCGAGTAGATGGGGGAGGAGACTTCCCTGACACTTCAGCCTGAAAAGGATTCTGGTTTTCCTGCGATCTTGTGCCGCTTTTCCCAGCTTTCCCAAACAGGGCTACTTCACATACACAGCAGCTTCAGCCCAGGATCTCTGTGGGATGCATCCCTCGGTGTGTCCATGAAATCACACACAAATCCTTTCCTCTGCACAAGAACAGCCCAGAGGAGCCCCGTGCCCATGGTGCTCACAGGAGAATCTCAACTGAACGCAAGGAAATAGATTTACTCCGAATCCATTTTGGTATTATATTCACTCAGTAATGCCGGATAGTCTAACCCAGCTTAGCCAAGCCCTCCTCTTTGTCACACGCAACACTGATATTCACCGATCGCTTTGCATTTCTTTTACCCTTTAAATGCTGCTGGATGCTTGTGGTCACTCATTCGTGCTCCCACGAGTTGAAAATGCACTCGAAAAATTTGGCTGGCAGACCAGGCAAGATGGTTATGCTGGAAGAGTGGAAGTGACAATTTGCTGCAAAACATACGTAAGCTCTGACTCGGAGACACAAAAGGCCAAGGAAAATTGCCTTTAAATTACCACTATTGTGGTTTTTCTTGAGCTCCCATGGAAAAATAAACTGAAAAAGTACTTCAGAGGACCAGGTGTATCAGGAAAGCAGTAAATGAATGAGTGGAGAGGGGAGATACAAGTACAAAGCTGCAGGCACAAGCACTTGATGCTAAGACCAGTGTTTTACACACACGAGGGGTTTCTTCAACTTGTCTGTGGAAACCTGTGTTAATGGCAACACTAAATTTTAGAGGGTTTATAATCTAGAAATCTACTGCTCTCATAGCAAGTCTCTGTGAAATGCAGCTGCACTGGCAGTCAGGTGAACACCATCACCCAGGCCCCATCAGAATATTTTACCAGAGCAAAATTCAGTGTTTAACCCTTAGGTCTTTAATCCTTTGCTGTGGGTTGAAAGAAATGAGGAGGGTTTGACACAGAATGGAACAGAGCCAGGGGAAAAAGAGCGAGGAAAAGTGAAAGACTCTGAATTCATCAAGAGGTGAAATGCTGGAAAGAGATCCATACTCCTCTCATATCAACACTCCTTGCCCTCAGTTGTTACTAGAGGAAGAAGCAGAGCCCTGTGGGAACTAACAGCCAGTGAGTGGCCTACTCAGAACTTTAGAATTAAATGGAAGGAAACTATTTACTAAAATCTCACCTTTGTTACAGAATTTGGTATTAGAAACAAATATAACTTTATTTAAAATTCCTGAATTTTTACATAAATATCCATGGGATCGTCCTTAATGTGCCTTGGTCTTGCCCTCACAACCGAAAGGAGCTTTTTAAAAAGCAAGGTTTGCAACGCGGTGGACACTGGCAAGCAAAGAAGGATTCTGAAACAATTTTCATGTATTTTTTCCGTACTGTTTGACACATATTTTCTCATGTTATTTCTTTTATATTATTTTTGAGATCTAACAACTGCTTTTAATAAGCAACTGTTATTGCAAACATATAATTATACTAGGCCACAATCCAACAAAGCACTTAAAAGCACAGATTAAAGACACTGAAAACAATGGGATTATTTATGTGCTTAAGGTTAAGCATCTGCTGAAGGACTCGGATGGATCAAAGCCCCATTTCTATTACAGCTACAGACAAAATATTATATATGTTAATTAAACGTAAAATATATGTAAATTAACCAGCACATGAAAAGTAGCACTTGCATAAATGTTTATAACCCTATATAATTTGTAATCATAGAATATTGCAGTTAGTCAATATGAAGAACAACTGCTCATATTAACCATTTTATCCCAGAGTGACACATTCCTGGAGGTGAACAACTAGAAAATAACTTGCCATGAGAGACTTCCCCTCATAAAGCATCTCCCGAGTAAATACTTCATGTTCTGAGGCAAAAAGGAGAAAAGAAAGAGACAGAAGGCACATCTCATTTATCTTCAAACTTCAAGAGTTCATGGGACAGCTCGATTTGTTAACTTTGTTTTTAAAATCCGAGTAGTTTTATTAGGAAGCTCCACAAGTTGTTTGAAGGTAGTGCCTAATAATCTTATTGCATCAAAATATCTTCCTTGGTCTTTTTCATCCTTGTTCTTGAATTGAGGATGAAGTGGACCGCAGTGCTGAACTTCCATTCTCTCCAGAATTATTTATTTTGTTTAACTGTATACAATTTCTTATTCTTTCATTCACTAATAAAAACCCCATTTTCACTAAAAAAAACCTTGCAAATAATTATTTCCACTGTAAATTAATGTTTCATTCACACTGACCATTTTAAACATATAAAGCATTTTTAGTGATATTTCAATTTGAAAAACTTAGAAAAGGCCTCTTGATAAAACTGGAAATTTTCCATTTTAATCATTAGCCTTAAAAAGCTCCATTTGACATACAAAGACAAATTACCACCTGAAAATTACGTTTACCTGATGTTTCTTTTTAATTTTATGGTGTTAAAATAGAAAAAGGACCCTTTTTTTTTTTTTTTAATTTCAGTACAATGTTGTGATAGATCAAACCAAAAAAACTTTCTAAAAATGGTTCTCCACTTGAAATCCCAAATGTATTTCATTTCTCTTTAATTTGGAAATGACAAGTACAACAGTTAAAAAGATGTGATTCAATCAGAGTATCACTAACACTTGCAGCACTTTCAATTTGTTTTCATATTCACATTTTCTCACCTTTCTGTTTTGGGTCCCCCCCCCCCACCTTGGAGCAAATATAATACTATTATTACTATTATTACCTTAATCTTCCACAATAGTGAGTGCATTTCCTTCAATATTTTAATATGAAATTGTGTATGGTTTAATACTGAAATCTAACCAGAGGAAAAAGTGTTAATTGTCTTATATCTTTAAATTAAACATGTACTTGCAGAATTATAGCCAAGAATTACACTCAATGCAAAGTTTTAAATGAAAGTAAAACCCATAAAATGGCCTGATCACACCTTCTTTTAATCAAATTTATGCCAGCTCACTGACTTTGCTTATGACTTGACTCCAATTTTGATTTTCTCTCTGCAAGTAAGGATTTCGCTTGAATCCTTCAGTAATGACCAACAGATAAAAAAGCAGAGAAATGATGACGTACCTGAATAATGGAAATAGGGGGTCAGCTAGGCCTGGTACCAGCATACAGAGAATTTCACACAAAATTGGCTCTCTAAGGACACAGGGAAACTGCAGGGATGGGGATACCTGCGTTCCTAGGAAAGGAAATTCTGGAAACTCCACTACGGTTCCCAGCTCCCCGGTGGTGACAGGAACAGATGATTTCTGATTAATTCCGACTCTACATTTTTGTTGGTTCTAGTGGCTGTTTCGATCGCCAGCAGAAGTTACCACACCAAAAACAAAAACCAGACCTTTAGAATTTCTGAAATGAGCACCTTCCCTTGCAAAAGTAATAGTCATGCTAATAAAAAGGAAAGCACACAGAATTTGCACTTATTCGTTCCAACTTCTTTGGGGTTTTTGAACATGTTTTTTTTACTTCGAAGGACACACTGTCATTCACTTAAGATGACAGGTCTGCAGATGGGAATCATGCTATCACAGCCTTATCACCAATATTCCTAATTTTTTTTTCTTTCGAAACCAAAGCAAGGCTGCACTGATGGATTGTTGTGGGCATCTTTTTCCCAGACATCATGAATAAATATCAGGCAGTGACGGAGGCAAGGAAAAAACTGCGAAACCGCCCTTATTCTGCTTTGAAAGGATGACAGAATACCCAGTGCTCTCACAGCACTGTGGAGTCAGTGCTGAAACATCTGAATGCAACTAGAGAAGTGCATCTCAACTGTTTTGTGTACCACAGATATACTGTTTAATTAAGCCATCAAAAAAAAAAAAAAGAAAGAAAGAAAGAAAATGGAAACAAGGGGATACAAAAGCGAGGGAAACTTCTTCAGCAAGTTAAAGCTCTCTTAATAAGTAACAACATGACATTAGTCATTAGGAAACAAGAACTCTAAATAATGCATTCAGAACCTATAGATCTAAACCAGAAGATAACAAAGGCTCATAAATCTGTTTGTTCATTAAGTTAAAAAAAGGCAGACTTTGTGTTGCTATCATGTCAGCTGGCACCAAACTGTACGCAATTTAGTGCAACTACAAAGTGAAGCCCATAGTCTACAATGGCAGGGTTTTTGATCACGCTAATTAACAGCCATTTTGTTTAAAATAAACAGATACGACTCTAATTGCCTTTTTTACATAAGAAAGGGAAGATCTTAAAAGTGAAAGCGTGCAAAAGGAAAGATCAGACAGTCGCCTTTCAGACTGATAAGCGAGCTCTGTGTGAAATGAGCGCAAATGAAGTTTGAGGCACTCTGGATTGACAGCAGGGACACAGCAAAGCAAGAGGAGGAACGGCTCCCAAAGGTGGAAATGCATGGCCACGGTGCCTTCCCGGAGGACATGCTCTGGTTCAGATCCTTCTCTTTTCCAGTCTCCCTGTCTCCTGAGCACCTGCCAACAAGGAGTTTCCTCCTCCACAGGCCTGGGTCTCCACCAGCGGTAACCGCCCTGGTGGAATCACAAGATGACACAGGAGCCTGGTTGGGATGTCTGTACAGACTCTGACCGGAAAGGGGTAAGTTGTAGGAAAGGAAGGAAAGAAACATGGAAAAGACACCAATCTCTGTGCCTGCACCTAACCCTGGAACCAGAAGAGATGAATTCTATTTATTGCTTTTTCAAACCTAACTTCAAAGTTGCTTTTTAATAGCATTATAGCATTGCAGAGTAAGGCAACGAAGTAAAAACATTTAAAACCATTTATGTAAAAAGGTCCCCTCACCTTTCTCCCCACAAATAAAATTCACTCTCCCCCTGCCAAAAAAACCCCACTCTGGTAGGTTTTAGGATGCAAGCAAAGAATAACACCATTAAAAATGCCTCTCTGGACTTGAAGAATGTGATGTCCTGTCGCTGTTGTTAATAACAAACCCTGTGTTGCAGCAACCCTTCCTCAGCAGCACAAACTCCTGCGTGTAACAGCACTTTCTGACTCTTCCACAGCACTTCAGAGATAAGAGCAAGGCCCTTATTTCCAGGACACCACACTGCATGTTTTCAGCGTATTCAAAATAGCACTGAAAGTTCCAAATCACAGCAAATTGCTCTGCTTAGGCACAGCAGGCTTTTCTGCCGTTGTGCTAATGGTACAGCAGGAGACCGAGTTCTTGCAGGACCTGGTCAAAGACGAGGCAGCAGCTCTCACTGGAATAAGGGCCTGTGAAAACCCTCATCATTTCCCATTGCATGGGATGGATGAACTTCTACTTGCTTTTCCTAATGCCTCACACCACAATTTGTACGATGCTTAAAACAACAAACAGAGCCCCATTCGAAAAGGATCTGAGGGTTTGCATGGAACAAAGAATTCTCCCTCGGATGAGACACACAGAAGACTGTCACACGTTAGCCACGTTAATGAACACGGTGCTGCAAGAAATTTCGATCCTACAGTGAGAATCTGACAGCGCAGATCTCATCTCTTCAAACACTGCCAGCCCCTCTCCTTGCTGGGACTACAGGAGCAAGAGACTCTGGGATGGAAAAAAGCCAAGGCACTGAACACACAGATCTGCAGGGTGCAGCTGACCTAAAATTCCCATAAGGCACCACAACACCATTCACATGCGAAGATTTTTCTGTTTTCAGCTGAACCTGTGATGTAGAAATTATCCTACACACATTTCTCAGAACTCAGCTTTCCAAACCCAGTTTTAAACAGAACATTTTCAGCCAGCTTTAATGATAACAACATCAGAGAAGAATTACATCACAGGAGCAATCTCCCTGGCCTTCAAATATTTTGTTAATACAACTGTGAACATCAGACATATTCGCTATCAAAAACAAGCATCAGGATATACTGTAGGGCAATTTCATTACTACTGAAACAGTGCAATGTATTGCACTGCTGGCTGGGAACCTCAGACTGAGTGACTTCAGCTTTCAGATCAGCAGCCAGAACAGACTACAGCTGGGCTAATTCGATTTAGACCAGGCCATGTTGCTGCTTTTCAAACATTAAAAACCCCACAGAGGCGTAAAAGACCAATGGTGGTGTTGCCTGAGAAGGGACAGGCAGAAAGATGCAGCAGCTTTCCAAGCACAAACCAAGGCCGCCAAAATATTCCCGCAAGAATCACACAGCGGGAAATAAGACACGAAAAGGGAAGGGAGTTGTAAAACAAGGTGGATGTTAGCATTACCCTGCCTCTAGCATCAGGTCACAAATCGCATTGGAGAGCCAGTGACATACATTGGTTTTTCATCTCGCTGTGGCCAAAGGGATATTCTCAAATTCAGACCATGTTTGTCCATCAGCAGGTTACACACCAAACCTTAAAGGCACTAATTACTGCACTACCCTTCTTGGTAAAATCTGTCACCATTTGTTGCACCAGAGGATTATCCTCACAAGGAAAGAATAATTTGGGTAAGATTACAACCACAGCTCCTCGATGATCCTCGTGGGTCCCTCCCACCTTAGGGTATTCTGATTCTATGGTTCGTCATTTGCAAAGTATCTGTTTGAGTTTTGAATCTAGAACCTACCAACTTTACTATTTGACTTCAGTTTCTCCTGCCTAAGTCACATGAAAAACGAAAAAAAAAAATTATATATGTATACATTGATTATCCAAAAGGGCAATTTTAGCAAACAGAATGGAAGCCTATACAATAAATACAAAATCAGCACACAGCCTTTCACCATCTCTCCTCTGTGTGTGTGTGTCTGTGTCCACTCTTCTCTCTTCTAGGAGCTATTTTGAGGGACAATTCTGCTTTAGAATCACATGTTATGCTCTAGCCAACCACTGCATTTGTCAGAAGGCTTTCAGCAGCAATTTTATACAGCACAACAAATGACATAAACAATTTGCATCCGAAGATCTGACTGCCCTTCTTAACTATCATGCTTCTTTGGAGTAAAACATATAAATAACCCATCATAACAAGCAAATTCCTAAAAATTAAATTTTGGGGGGAAAAAAGTGTGTCAAATCTGGGCATTAAAAAATTTGAAAGAAAAGACTGATTTGAAGAATTTAGAACTGAAGTGTCAAGTAAGAAGTACACTTTACTGAAATTCTGTGTTATGGCTTCTTGTTAAAATCCAGTGCATAATTTACCTTACCAAAAAGTATGACAATAACTGGGAATATAACCACAAGCAGTAATACAGTAAAACAAACTACAGGCAAGCAATAAACAATGTTATATACTGCAATATACGATTTTTTTGTGTATAAACGCTTTTCAAAGAATTCTTCCCATAGCAGGGGAAACACTCCATGGTT
>VZRN01004150.1:1256428-1274179 GCA_013397935.1 Dasyornis broadbenti
ATACTTCAAAAAAAAAAAAAAAAAAAAAAAAGAAACTTTTCTCCCGAACTTATGCAAAATACAGAATTTGGGAAAGATATTAGGCTGATTAATATTTTTATTGACTTCCTCTTAGAAGAGCAGTCTCACCTTCAAGGTGGCAGCCCCATTTTCTACCCTCATTCTGTTTCATTCTTCTCTGCTTGCACGGCCAGACTGGGCCTGTGGGGACTGGCCTTGTCCCATTTTCCTCGGAAGGTCAATTCATGTTGGAGAACAAAGCTTCGGCTCCTCTAGAGCGTTTGCACTGGGTATTCTTTCCTGTCATTGACATCCCTTTCCACAAATGCAAAATTTTATCACATTTCCAATATTTCTACTAAACAAGTATCACCAGCTTTCAGCTTCTTCCCATGACCAAGCAGACATCTCTTTTTTTCTGAATTTTTGTCTATGAATTGAATTTATAGATGTTTCTCTCATACTTGCATCCAAGGTTTCTTAATTTCTTACTCCTGAAGGAAAATTATTTTTAATATGCAAACTTAAACACCACTTAAAACTTCCACAGACTTTTCATAAACCAAAATTAATATTGTTTTTACTTCAGTTATCGTCCTTACCATCTAACATTGATGTCTTAAAATAACTCAATAATGATGTATAAGGAAAGCAGGAATTTCAGATTTTGAAGTAAAATACCAGAGATGGAAAGCTGAACTTAAATCAAGGTATTCAAATTCATAAATAATATGTGCAATAGAAAAAAGAAAAAATTCCTAAGAACAAGAACTCATGAGGTGGAGACCATGAACAGGCTGATGGTGATTTGTGCTGTCCAAGCAAGAACAGAAGCACAGAAATATCCAATAAAATCCAATTTCACTAAGGAACAAAATCCCTCCTGACATCACCAACCCGGGATGAGGACTGGGACACAAAATGTCATTAAAAAACAACACAGCAACACCGGAATGGTGTTCCCTGCACAGGGAACTTCAGTGTGCCTTCCCCCTAGCCCAGGTGTGGCTGTGCCATGGACGTTCTGATCGATAACCACGTCCTTCTCTGCATGCACCATGGGGGGGAAAGAGAGGGCGGTTGTGGAGGGCATTGCGAGTAAGAATCATTCTCATTTTCCCTCATAATTTTTCTCATAAAAAAAAAAAAAAAAATTGCATAGCCTTGTGTGTGCTTCAAAGAGCTCATCTGAAAATCCAGATCTAAAACCCCTTTAAAAAGAAAGTTCGAAATCACCAGCGAAGCAGAAATCCTCAGTCTCACCACCACGCTGGTGTCATTTCCCCGTTCCTACTGCTGACCCAGGTCTTTTTTTTTTTCCTCTCTCCTTCCCCCTTCTCACACCGTGAGTGCTTCAGTGAGGTTGCAAGTCAAACATATCCTCAGAGCTCGCGGTGTTGTTCTAGAAAAGGATGAACAATGGAAGGAGAGAGATCAGCAAAACCCGCCTCAGGGGTTCTGGAGGGCCAGGAAGAGGAGCTCCTCGTTTTAACTGATTCGTTTGGAGTAAAATTTTTTTTTTTTTTAAAGCCAGGAATTGGCAGAAGGAATTTTTCAGTTCTCAGTAATCTTGTCTGCTACATAAATGCAAGCCAGGCTCCCTAAGGTGGGAACCAGGCACACACAGTCGCAATTTCTGAAGAAAAATCACTCAAAAAAGCCTTCTAAGGGTGAATTCTCTCCTGGGACTAAAGACCATCATGAAAAAGGCAACCCAATCTTTGTGATTTCTTACCACAAGTCTAACAAGACTGAGTCTTTTTCTCAAGTCCCTGGATTCTGAAGCCACCTGATTGCATAAGAATATCAGTTGCCATTAAAAGAATAAAAATCTGCCAATGACCTGTAAGTGTTTGAAGAATTATGTCCCTAAAATTCACGTGAAATTTAAGGAATATGGGTGTTATGCTGTCCCTTTAGAACTACAAAGACCTGAAATTTTAGGTACCACTAAGGTTCTGTTTCTCAAAAGTACTTTCTTAAGTTCCGCTAACTTTTACGTTATTGTCTTTTATTTTTCTCTCTGGTTAACTACAAAATCATAAGCAGCCAGGAACACCAGTAATTCCTAAAAATAGCCATCCTATCTTCCTTTCCAAATGTAGAAATATATGGCATTTCTCAGGAAAATGGAGAAATAAAGCATTCACTAAAGGTGGAGTGTCCTATTTTTGGCTTTCTAGTCAGCTTTTTTTTTTTCCCCTCTCAACTCCCCTTTTCCTTCTTATATCCCTAATCCTTATTTCCTTGCTCCTATTTTTATTCTGGGGAGTAACTATCACCATTACTCACATTGTCCATCTCTTTCCAGTTTTCCCCTCATTTTCAGTTCACTCTCCCTTGCTCCCTTCCACCTCAAGCTCCTTCTCCCCAGCTCAGCTTTTCCCCAGTAAAACCGCCTTGGAGCAGCACACTTCTCCAGCTCTATTTAAGTCCCACTTCAATGATCATAAAAGGGCATAAACATATAGCTAGGGAAAAAAATAAAAAAAAGAAGACTGTTACAGCTGATTAAAAAGAAATCAGATGATGAATTTATGTATAAAATAAGGTCAGTCCTAGTTGGCAGTCTGATGCAAAATAAGAAACAAACATTTCTGGAGATGTGAAGGGGCTATTTAAACTTAAAGTACTTAAATTTTTCATTTCCAGAGGCTTTGCTTAAATGTTCTTTACGAGCACACTGTCGGTGAGGTTCCGAAGTGTTCATGATCCTAAACTCAAGAGGCAGCTTTCAATTTTGGTTCTGTAAAATAACTTCTGTTCAGCTGAAACAAAAGATCATCCTCACATCAAAAAATAAAAAACACCTTCTCCAAAATGTTTTTATTTGATGTGAAACAACTGTAATCCTCAAACCAATCAGCAAATTGAAAAATTTACTTTTGTGTAAAGTGTTCTGGATCCCTCTGGGATGAAGAGCACTGTATCAGCCCTAGAAATAATTAACCAACATTTATGGAATGTCGAATGAGCCCTGCATTATGCATTAGATCTTCCTACCTTCCAAATATTATTAATGTTAAGGAAAGTGTATCTGTGACTCCCATGGATGACAAATCACTTTCCTTTTTCTAAATATTTTCTTGTTGCTGTGCCATCCCTTAATCTCCCATCTTCCCACCGCCAACACCCTTCTTTCCTCCCTTCTTTCCAGCATTTACTGCTCATGTGACGGTGACGTCTTTTCCGTCATCCCCTTGACAGGAGTTTAGCAGGAGCTCGGGAAGCACCTCAATGTCCACCTCCTTTCTCCACTGTTTTAGGGAAGACAGCGCTGCATGGACGGGAGCTGCTGCTTCCCTACTCCTTGTTTCCCCCGTCCTCCCTCGGATGACCTACAGCAGCCCACTGCAGACTGGCGTGCTTCCAGCAGCGCGGGGCTGAGATCAGAGCTGGCCAAGCCACGGTGCGAGCATCCCCAGCAGAGACACTGGTGTTCCCACACTCACACAACCAGGGATGCACTTTCAGGTCCCCCAACGAGTTCTTGGCAGCAAGCCACATAACAGAGCCTGGAAACCTTCACTGAAATAAAAATAAAAATGAGCACGGAGAGGAGTGACAGCCCTTCATTCCCCCAAACAGGAGTCAACATGCCAACGTCCACACCTCCTGCCTTCAACTGATGTAAATCTAAATCATTTCACCTCTAATTTTCAGGCTCATTTCTGACTTCACATGCTAACAAAGCTCTGTCAAACAAAAAATATACTCACCAGCACCATCTCCGAACTGCTTGTCCCTTTGGCTCCCTTTCCTCTGCTCCTGCAGCAGGCATGGCTGGTGATGCTTGTTAACTATCCCCTCCTTCCCTCAGATACCCTCCATCCACACCATTCCAAGTAGATGAGCACAAAATGCTGCCCCTGAACAGAAGGAAATTTACTGTATAGCCAGTAATTATCAGTGAATATTGCCAATCCCACAGAGGACAAGGAAATCCCTGTTACAAAAATCAAAGTATGAAAGAGCAGTCCTTTGTGTAAAAGGGAGAGGGAAAGGTAACATTTCTAATTGAAAATTAAAGCAAGAAGCACGATACTAGCAAAGTACATTTATTGTGTTAACGTACCATTTGTCTTCTGGGCAAGTTACTAAAGGTCATTTGTTCTTCATGGCAAGTGTTGAAAATAGTTTATGTTGTGGGTCTAACTTAAAGGAACAATGTCAAAACCCTCAGGCCCAAAATGACCTTTTTATGCCAACACAGAGATCTAAATCTCTTACTGAGGATAGTGGTGATGCTTGCATTTCACTCTCTCCCCCTCCCTTCTCCTTGTAACCTCCCCCCACTTTCACATGAGATACCTCACCCCAGAAGACAGCACAGACTGCGGAGTTAACGTGCCCACTCCACACCTCGTGCTGCTCGTGCCTTGCTCTGCCCATCGTGCCAGACACCCAGACAAGCTGCTTGTTGATGTGCCTGGTTCCCAGCCCGCCCTCCAACCAAGGGAGAGAGGGAAAAGGGCGGGGAAGGGACCAGCCCTACCCTCGCCCGCTGGGAGGAAAGGAGTGCACGCTGCCAGGTGCTCTGTGGAAGGCAGGATATGGTGACACGGGCAGTTCTTTCAAAACCCCACGACAATGTTGTCTTCCTGCCTCAACAGAGCCTCTCAGGGTCACCTCTACCGGCTCCCTCAGCAAATGGCCTGGCTGTCAAAGAGGGAGGATCAGGGCTGCTGAGGTGCTGCTGGTGAAATAATAACATATACGCGTGTTGGACAGACACACAGACAAACACACACATACAGAGGGATTTGACTATGAGGGCTATGAATGGCTACAGACTGGAAAAACACCTGGAGCCTCATGGGATTCCTTTCAAAACCAGCCCATCTTTAGTGCTGCACAGATGCTCTCCCTCACATGTTAGTGTAAGATCAACATGGAGGCCTCGTCCTCCTGCTCGGTGTCATCACATTATCCTCAGCTCCAATCTGAGCATATTGTGAGCACCTGCAGATGTGGGGCACAAAGAAACACTAAAGCAGCACTTTAGAAGCAGGAACCATCATAAAACGCACCGTGGAGCTGTAAACACCTTTTCACTTCCAAGGGGATAATCCTGCAGCACCAGGTGGGCTGCAGCCCTGCTCCCTGCGCTGCTGCCGCTCTCTCCTGCGGGTGAAGAGAGATTTTCTGTCTCCACAGCCATCGTTCCCACGCTTCTGAGCCACACCTGGGACTTGTGACGTGCCACACATCACATACATGAGACATATGAGAGCACAGGCCACATGTCATGTTCTCCTACCCCACGCATCTCCCACAGGGCTCTGTCTGGAAGATCCGTCTTTTCCAGGCTGAATCCCGCAAGGTGAACACCTCCCATGAACTAACGCTGAGCAGGCTTAGCATAACCTTTCAGAAGGCACTCAGTACTTTGCAGGCTCTGAATGCAAAAGCCTCAAAAAGGCAAAGCTCATTTTCCTGAATTCCCAGCTCTGGCTGCCATTTGTGACAGACTTCACACATTTATGTGCTGCCCTGTCACATTTGGGTGGCAAAAAAATGGCAAAGTATAGATGCCGTGACAAGTAGATGAGACATGTTTTTCCTCTTTAGTGTTCTTAGGCTCAGATTTCCCTTCAACACATAGAGGAAGAGAAAAAACCCTTGGGGCAGACAGAAACAGTTTAAGAGTTTAGTTACTCGGTTATTGTGAAAAGGATTTTAAAAAAAAATTAAAAATTCAAACATTATGAAATATAGAGCAGTGTTGGCCTTTCTGAAATTCTAAGTGGAGACTTTTGTACGTGTAGGCTAACGTAATAAATAAGAATATGCACCGGCATATACTCTAATACATATTTTTGTAGAGAAATCTTCTGAGTGAATTTCTATATTCAATGCATGAACTACCATTTATGAGTTTGCTCTTTTCTTTTTCGGTTGGTTGGGAAGATATATAGAGAAAAATAGAGGAACAAGACAGATAAGACTGTGGTTCCTGTTTATGGTTCCCACTAAATCCAATACATACTTTCATTTAATTTAAGGATCCAAGACCAAACCATTTACCTGGCTGCCTAATAGGTTCTCTCTGAAGGTATATTTAATATCAGCCATACACTTAAAAAGAAAAAGAAAAAAAGGTGCTATGGTTAAGTGTGAAGATATAAGCAGGATCTCCTATCTGCATCCAGTTCCCAACTAGCTGTGATTCTTGTTTTGATTTTGCACTTGATTGTGGCCATTAATGATACAAGAGAAATGCTCAGCTCACAGATGGAAAATCTCCCCGCAAGGGCTCTACGGGAACAGTCACCACCAGACTTCTCAGGGTTCACTGGCTGGCTCACAAGAGTATGAAATATTGCCCCATAAAATGCATATAAATAAATAAACCTACAGTTGGATTTAACCACACTGTTTGTGTCCTTTTTGCACTGTTTATATGCACTTTCGTGAGTCAAAAGCAAGTATTGACACATAACAAGATTTAAAGTCAGGGTTTTCACTTGGGTGGTATCCTCTTGACTCAGACATGTCACAGGATTTCCTTTAATGGGCAAATTACAGACTTGAGTAAATTTTCTCCTCCACAGCCACAGTTAACACCAAGTATCCAACAGTAACTCTGACCTTAATCAAGCTGCAATATGGAAATTTTATTTCACCTTAATCTCCCATGTCTGTTTTAAAGTTAAATGTCCAAGTCAAATCCAAGGACTGAAAATAGGTTATTTTGAATTGTGAGATATTAAATATTCTAGCTGAAATCCTGGCTCCTTTGAATACCACGGCAAATATCCCATTCACTTCAATACTGCCAAGACTTTTACCATGGAGAATGGCCTGGAATTCAGTTTGTAAAGGTGAAGCAATAAAGAGTCTGAATCAAGTCCCACGAACAGACTCCTATTCATAGCAATGGCGTGGATCAGACTCTGAGTCTGTCTTGGCACAGTTGGGAGCTGTACCCTCACAGATAGTGAAAGAACTGTTGTAAATGCCAGACAGAATTAGGAAGTACAAGAACACCCAGTACTTTATGCGGCATTTTACAACAAGTTCAAAGCTCTAAACTGGACATAAAGTCAAACAAATTGCAATTAGATTAGGAATCAGTCATTTCAATGCATTAAAAACTGTAAATTTCCTGTAATACTTGAAGTAGGCAGTGCAGAATAACAATTTACTTAAATGTGAAAGTAAACCTGTAAGAGAAAGAGACAAAGACAGAAAACAGAATAATCTCAGGGGAGGGGTGGGGAATAAAACCATATATTAAAGCAGTAACTCCAGCCTTCAGTGATGGCTCTACAATTTCAACTATGTTTTGGTTTCTGTGTCCATTGTCGTGAATCATGCTGTATTGAAAGGTGAAACATTCATGTCTGGATTAGGAAAAAAATGTTCATAATTGACACTGCCATGAGGACAGCTGCAATAAGGAAAGAGATGCAGCACTCTTGAAGCCAGTTCACTTATGCAGGATGGCCTTCTTCTCTGAGAAGGAAATTCTGCAAGCAGAATCCATGGTTTTATTCATCTGACTGCTAAATTCCCTCCTCCAGCTACTTTAGACATTGCAGTTGGAAAAAAAAAAAAAAACAAAAAAAAAACAACAAAAACTACAAATTGAGATAGGTATTAAAAAAAGATGCTGCAGTTCCTCAATTGCTTTCATAGGGTCACAGAAAAACAGGTGGCTCTGCAAGCTCAACTATGTTTTTGGCTTCTGTGTCCATTGTAGTGAATCATGCTGTATTGAAAGGTGAAATACTCATGTCTGCATTAGGAAAAAACGGTTCGTAATTGACACTGCCATGAAGAATGTTCGCAGCACAGAACTGGGTTTCCAGCCTTGGTCTATTTATTTAATCTAAAACATAGAAACAGCTATCAAGAATATTTCACACTGAGTGGCTTTGCTTGCAAGGGCTTCCCTGTAGCAAAGCAGACTCTGCTGCTGTGTTATTTTGTGTTTATGATATTGGTAGGATTGCACTGAAACCTGCCCAGGCAAGTGGCCATATGCTTGGAATTTGTTTAATCCTCTTTATCCTACTCTCCATAATGAGTTATTATTTATTGCTTTGAAACAATGCTTTATGGACAGCAATGACTACAGTGTGCAGTTGACACATAGCAGCAAGGAAGAGAAAGGGAAAAAGACAAGGGGACAGAGGATTGAAGGATTGAAGAAAGGCAGAGGGGCAAAACACTGTGAGCATGAGGCCTATCATTTGTGTCTTATTAGGAAATAACACCATCCCTGTGAAGGCTGTAAACAGCGAGTAAATTCATCCAGCTGGGATCAGTGTGCCAGTTAAACACCACAGAGGGACCATGAACTCAAAGCAGGCTGCAGGATGGGGAGAGCAGGGATCCCACTCCCTGTGTGTGCACAGAGCAGCAGCTGATCCACAGAGAGCACTGCAGAAGGAGCTGTGAGAGGTGAGCCCAGCTGACGGGGAGGCAGAGCGAGGATGTGGTACAGGAGAATTTTTCAGGGCTGTAGTATAGGTGAGGGTCGGTCTGTCAGTCCTCACAGCAGCGTGGGAACTGTTCCTAGGATCACAGAACAGCTCAAGTTGGAGGAGACCCATAAGGATTCCTGAGTCCAGCTCTGTGCTCCTTGCAGGGCTACCTCACACTAAACCATGGACTAAAAGCATGGTACACACAGTCCTCGGACTCTGACACATTTTGCCCCATGGCCACTTCTCTGGGGAGCCTGTTCCAGGGGCTGACCACCCTTTAAGTGAAGAATCTTTTCCTAAAGTCCAATCTGAACTTCCCCAGGCACATTGCAACAAAAGAGGAGGCTGTGAGTACAATCACAAAATCACAAAATCACACAAGCATAGAAAGCTCTGTCTTGGAAGACACCTTCAAGACCATCTCATTCCAACCCCTCCTCAAAGGGCAGGGACAGCTTCCAATGTCCCAGGGTGCTCACAGCCCCATCCAGCCTGGCCTTGGACACTGCCAGGGACCCAGGGGCAGCCACAGCTTCTCTGGGCACCCTGTGCCAGGGCCTCAGCACCCTCACAGGGAAGAATTTTCTCCAAATATCCAATCTAACCCTATTCTCTGTCAGTGTGAAGCCATTGCCCCTTGTCTCCATCTTTCCTGAAGGCGCTTCTTAGGCCCCAGCAGGCCGCAAATAATCGAGAGGTTATTTTTTTTTGTTCCCCCTTTTTGCTGGCAGCCTGGTTTCCAGTTTCATCAGCAGGAATGTTATCCATCACTCCATTAGCTTAAAAGGACACTTTTTTTCCTGTTAATCTCATTCAGTGTTTAAAGTGTTGGGTGCAGACACCTTCACCTTAGGCATGGCGTGCATACGGGAGCACCAGGGCATCCACAGCTTGCACACGGCAAGCGTGGAACCCCAGGAACGCAGTGCAGCACCCCCTCAGCTGAGCAGTTCAAACAAATCCCAGCACCATCCTGTACCACAACACATAAAAAAGCCTCCTCTGGCCTGCTTGCAGCAGAGCCCTGGTTGTGGCAAGGGACAACTTTGTACCTTGATCCTCCCCTCCGCGCTGAGTCCCTCAGGGATGAAGGACATGGGCCCAGTTTCCCAGGAAAGAGATGACAGCACTCACTGGTACCCAGAGTGAGGCAGATGTCGGCAGCCAAGAATCCCATCTGAATAATCCACTGAAGGACAAAAACTGAAAAATGTAGAACTCCATAAAAGGAATGCACCACGCTAACAAAGTCAACCAGAAAGGGCATAGGGGAAATTGAGACAGCTAAGAAGGAATCTGCAATGTACATGTTTGGAGAGGTTAAAAAAGGAAAGAAAAAGGATAAGCCAGTCTTCAATTATATATAAATATTGAAAACATTTCCTTTCCCCAGTGGCAAAACAGTTTTCAAGAAACATTGTTTGTCTAACAATTTCAAATTTAAGAAAAGAGCAAGAGGAAAAAGGTAAACTTAATTCAAAATGTAAGCAAAACTTTCATTTACAATTATTTGAAGTTTCAACCTCTGGACCTGAAAGACGGTGCAAATGCATTTTGTGTCCATTTTTCAGAACACTGATATCCAGCAAAGGCAAGGAAGGGTACTCTCCCATCTGCTAAGTGCACTTGGCAAAAACAAATGAAGACACATAAAAGAAAACAGAAAACTCCTCCCTGTGCATAATGGACCAGGAAATGGGAAAGGAATAAGTTGTTTATTTGGGGGCCTGCATCTTTTGAGCAGCTGTTGTACTCACTGCTTGTACTGGAGACAAACCTCTACCATGGCAGTGGGGGATTGCATGTGGGGCTCATCTCTGGAATGCTGGGCTGGGGATTTCCAGGCATTCGGCCTCCAGCAAAGTTCATCTGCCTCTGAGGTAAACGAGAGCTCCAGACTTTCACTCCACAACAGCAGAGAGAAAGAGTGAGAGCTTTTAAATCACCACCCCCTACCACAAAACAAGACCAGAAACAGCCTCTGGTAACTGCTCTAAAAAACTTCAGGAAAAAATGTCTGGGTAAAACCAGCCAGGGGAACTGGTCCAGGGTTATGACAATTTATTTGCTGCAATGGATGTCTGATCTGTGTTTAACAGCTCTGGGAGGACATTTCTACAGAGCTTCCAGACTTCCAGCACTATCTGCAGTGGGATCTTATTATCAGACATGGCTGGGAGAAATGAAAATGACCAAAAAAAATGAAATGCAATAGAGGAAGTAAACTTGAGCTGGGCAGGCTCTCCCCATTGTAGATAATGTGTAAATAATATGTAGCCACTACACATAATTTAGATTTGAAACAGGATGAATTACTGGCTACATGGACTGAGCAGCTGCTGAGCTGCCAATGATACACCTGGAAAAAAAATTTACCTGAAGGATGCTGATTTTAAATAGTATTGGCCAACTTTGCTGCTTTTACATACAGGGAAGGGAAAAGGGAAGAGGATGACTGTGCTTTCCATCAGCACCCCATCACACAAAATTGTATTCTTGGGTCAAAACCAAAAGGAAATGAGGGTGGATTTCAGCATCGATCTGATAATCTATAATTTTATCATTATAATCTATAAATCTATAATTTTTCAATCGTTCCTATTTTCAAAACATACTTTTGCCATAATTAATGAGGGCTGAATATCTTTTCCTTAATTAGGGGTAAGAAAGCAAATTCTAGGGTGATGCCATCAAGAGCAGTCACAGACTCAGTTTTGCTGGCATGGAGGTCAGTGGGGGTTTCAGCACTGATTGCAGACACAGGGAAGGCAAATACTGGCCAGGAGTTTGGAATGGCACATGAAATATTTTCATAAGCAGGGCTAACAGCAAAGTGAGTGCTGCTCAGTCTGTATTTCAGTAGCACAGCCCGGCTCTGAGTAAATAACACTAAACAATAATTCTTGGTTAAGAATTCATTACACAGAAGGCTCCAAATAAAAAAGGAAAGAGAAATGAGTCTCTCAAACCCAGCCATTTACAGTTGTGCAGCATTAAAATCACACCTAGTAAAGCTGCGTGCATTAAGGCAAATAATAATAATAATCTGAATTAAACGACATAAAACTTGTCAGAAGGGAAAGAAAACAAATCCAAAGCCTTGACATCAACATAAAACCAGAATTCTGCCCGTTCCCTTCATAATGGCTTTTCTATTGTGCTTTGTTCTGACCTTTTATTACTTTCCCAACACTGAAGAATATTGCTTTTCAAAAGTCTTCATGTCTTTGCTACCCCTGCCATTATTTCCACTCCTATTGTTGAGAGCTGTTAGTCACTTTTGTTCCAGGGTGCACAGCAGCATTGTACCTTTAAAACAGGCAAGAATATACGTGCTTTTTGAGAGGGGAAAAAAATCCAAGTGTTTTCCACTCTTTCTTCTAAAATCCAAAGCCACATTTGGTTATAAAATTAAATTAAAAGGTAACTAAATGAATAAATAATCGTTTAATAAATACACTGGGAGATTGAAAAGCATGAAATCAATTTCCTGCTGGTAAGGAGGGGGAAAAGACACTTTTATATGACTTGACTGGACTTAAATAGACATTGTCCTGATCCTGTAATTGTTCCATGCTCAGAACATCCATTGAATTCAATGTGAGCTCCAAAACCAGATCAATTAGAGGATCAGAGTTGTTTGGGAAAGGCCTGCCCATCACTTTGAGAAAACAAACCAGACAGACATTGAGAACGAATGTAAGCCCATAACTCGTCTACAGGATTAAACAAACGGGGCTATGCAAATCCCACACCCACGGAGCAGCACACACCATCCTCATGAAGCCACTTCACACCCGCTCCTGAAGGGCTTTGCCACCGAAGTTCTGTGTATGGACTTTAAAACGTTCAGACCGGGCTGAAGGAGGAAAAGTTGAAGTGTTGACTCTAAGTTAGGGACACCAACTTAATTTGCACTGCATGTTTCAAACCTTCTGGAGGGGCACCCAGCCCAGCAGCTTTTTGCACCAGCAGAAGGCCTGACAGGACAATTCCGCCCTTCAGCAGAGGCAACTGTGGCTCCAGTCCCGAGCAACTGAGACCGACACACAAACAAAGTCTGCTTGCAGGCCTGCAGCTGGATCCTAGGGGCAAACCCCTGTGCTGCTCTGCAGCCCTGCTGATTCTAGCCCTGCAAAACCAGAGACCCTGCAAGACCTACATTCGTAATTCCTAAGAAATACTCCAAGAGCTCATTGAAAACAGAGAACATAAAGGGCAATTTAAAAAAAAAAATATTTAGTTTAGCGGGTTTTTTGTCCTGTTGCTTACAAATGGCAACCAAAGGCACAGTCATTAATCCCTTATCAGTATTTCCCTGCTGCACTGTCAGTTCTGTGGATCAGTTTTACATGGGAGGAGAATCTTACAAAGTCTCACCTCGGTTTTATTGAGGTCTCAGAGGAGCAGTGCTCATACCTAAGCACACTTGAATACAACAGCAAGCAGCCTGGTGTGGGATATTCAGAATTCAGCCCATTTTAATGGACTCCGACTCAAGCAGTCAAGTTCTCAGTTTGCTTTCTAATGACAGCTGGTTCTGCAAACAAAAGTCTGATAATAAAAGATAACGTCGAGTATACTGGGTTCTTTCTTTTTTAAATGGCAGCACACGTCATCAAGCAGTTCAAAGCTATTTCAACTCCAAGGAGCAAATTCTCACCATGAAGAGCATCAGCAGCTCAGCTACACTCCTCAGTTCTCACAACCATATAAAGCAGATTTCAGAACTTCAAGGGCTTGTACAAAAAGTCATACAGAGTCAGAAAAAATGCCCATCCATTCCCTTCCCTGGAAATAACTGGGAACATATACCCAGGGAAAGGCTGGGAAAGACAGTCAGAGAGTGATTCTGCCTTGGGTACATCTTCCTGCAACCTGTGGCTCACAGAGTTCCCAAATACTCCGAGACAGAGCCTCAAGCCTTTGTCTGTATTTTGTATTCAACATCCCTGATGAACTTTCCTCCATGCACTTGTCCATTTGCTTCCTAGCACAGTTATGCTTTAGCCCATCCACAGCCTCTTGTGGCAAAGGGTTTCACAGAGGCACAAAAACCGCCAGGCCAGGCCTGGCCCCGAAGTGCATCCAGCTATAAATGACCGTTCAATACAAAAGAAAGCCCCACAAGGAGGTTGCCCCGCAATGTTTTCTCAGTGCAAAGCAGGCATTCCCAGCTCCTGCTGGCCAGCTCCAAACACCACCCCTGGCCATGGACTGGTACGTTCCCCATGCACCACCAAGCTGCAGCGCACTGGAAGCCAGTTCACTTATGCAGGATGGCTTTCTTCCCTCAGAAGGAACTTCTACAAGCAGAATCCATGGTTTTATTCACCTGACTGCTAAATTCCCTCCTCCAGCTACTTTAGACATCGCAATTGGGAAGAAAAACAAAACAACAAAAAACCCTAATCGAGATAGGTATTTTAAAAAGATGCTGCATTTCCACAATTGCTTCCACAGGGTCACAGAAAAACAGGTTCTGAGCAACCTCAGCTGATGCTGATGTGACAGGGTGTGCCATTAAAAATCTCGCTAAACCTCAGTTTGCAGCCAGGGCAGCGCCGTGCCCTGGCTCCTCACACGATGCCAAGCCCAGGGAAGGCTGTGTGGCTGCTCTGCCCTGTCACATCCCATTCTGGTACCACTTTAAAGGGGTTTTGCAGGTGCAGTTTGCATGGTTCACCTTCAGGCCTTTGATTCTCTAACAGATCGGAGTTAGCAAAATGTTACCACCTTCGTTTCTTTGTAGAAATCTCAAAACTTCCCAGAAAAACCTCAGCCCCCTGGGCAAGTTCAAGGCTATTCAAACCCCTTGCTTTTCCCAGCTCCTATTCACAGGCACTTTGAAGGAGTCCATAATCACTCCCTATTTGTTAAAAGCAGGAAAAAGGACTCCTGTGCCATGACTGTACCTTGCTGAAATAAAAGAGCTGGCAGGGCTTCCCTTCAAATCCTCTGTGGACTGAGCCCCCTGTTTTAAAAACAATATTTGCCAGTGGTGCTAGTTCTGATTATTCTGTCTTGAAATGGACAAATTGTAAAGAAACTCTTTCCTCTCATTCCCATACTTGGAAGCGTGGGATAAGTTTACATGACATCCTGAAAAAAACACAGTTCACAGAGGGCATTAATGCAAAATGGTTTATGGTGCAGGGATCATTCGCTCGTATTTACTCCTTAACACCAGACACAGTCAAATATCATGCAATGCATTCAAAATTAAATGCATTAAAACACTTTTTCAAGAACTACAAAAAGACCAAGAAACTCTGCAACACGCACTGAAATTGAGAAAGTAGCTCAAAGAGCTTGGCAGGGCTCGGAGAGATTAATGAACGTGTGGATGAAAATAATCCGTATCTGCATTCAAAATAAGGTCAGACCACCCATTTCAGCTGTGGACTCCACAAAGACACCCCAGACGAGCCCGTGCCCACTCCCAGGCAGCCACAGAGGCTGTGAGAGTGGTGCAGGAAGTCTTGCATCCCTCACAGGGAGGTTCAAGCAGGATAAGAGAGGATTAATGACTGAAATGTTTGGGATTCCCTGCAGTATTTACAGCAAAATGCTTATTTCCAGCAAAAGTATAATCTTAGGAGGTGTTCACAGGTATTCACAGATATCTTACAGACACGTAACACAGGAGAGACAGCAACAGATCATCTGAGCTTTGTAACTCCTAAAAGCAAGTAACGTTCACTAAAGCAAGAATGAATAACTTTTATTATTTCAATGCACATTTCCAGTACAAAAAGAGAAGAGAAAATTTCCATCCAAAACCCCATTCTGGGCTTTCATTTCTCTGAGTTTTTATCCACCTTGATGCGTGGATTGCAAACCTGAGCAAACTGAGCCCAAGGTTAATCAAAATGCAGTGGAACTGCAATAGCCAAGCCTCACTGGAGTTCCTCTCACTTCTTTCATTCAGGATAAAGTGCAGGTGAGAAAAGAGGAAGAAACCAAAACCCCTGACTATTTAAAGTCTTCATTTCCAGCACAGCAGCCTGCAGAGTATTTGTGCTCCTGAGGATGATTTGTATCACCAGCAGCAAGAGGGAGGATAAAAGAGAAAGGGAAGGAAACAAATGGAAGCAGACTATTGGATGTAAAAACCTGACATGCAGTTGGGTCATCTGGAGTATTAATCAAGTATTCTAGAATTTGAAATTATTAATATTTATTGTTCACATTTGTGAGGGGGGAAAAAGCACATAAAGATAGTAAAAAATAATTTCTCTCAGTATTAGCTCAGGTCAATAGTTGCATACTACCTGTAGCAGACTAGACTGCAGCTGATGATCAGAATGAGGAAAACTTCAGGCGGATGTGGCACAACAAGAGGACACCACAAGAGACGTGGGGACCGGTGAGGATGTCGATAAAACAAAATAAGAGTGCTAGAAATTCATCCACAATGTCAGCGGTGATCCAGGAAAGTTTTTCCAGCCCTGACCAAAGCAACTCTCAAGTTTCTTCAAAAATCTGATCCTTCATTCTTTTCTTTGGAGAGACGCTATGAAATTTAAATTACCTGTCATCATCTCTAAGTAAATAAGGCAGGATATTTAGAAAACACACCTGACCTCAGGCTGGTTTTACAGCTGCAAGAGCTTTCCTTTAGTTTGCCTCACAAACTGGGCCCTTGGTCTGAGAGCCCGCACTGAGCTCACCTGAACACAGCAGCATCACCTGTAAAGCCAGAGGTGGTTTTGGAAGGGCAGAAGTAAAATCTGGCTAAAAAACTGAGCATCCTCTTCTGCACAGGCTTCAGCACTGCCCATCTCCCCCTGCTCGCCTGATTCCACCTCCATGGAGCTCCACGAGGCACACGGTGCTCAGCACACGGAGCTCAGCACACGGAGCTCAGCACAAAGCACACGGAGCTCAACTCCTCCCAAGACTGCAGAGAGACAAAGAAGCCGTAAGGAGAAGGCTCCAGCTCCTGCAGGCCCCTTGGTTTTATCAGCCAAGAGATGTCCCCTTCACCTGCTGCTCTGACACGAGTCCCACGCCTGCTGTCTGTGCCCGGCCTCTCTGCTCTGGTGGCCACCACAGCCAGCACTGGGCATCCCCTGGCCCCTCCCAGCGGCACAAGCGTGAGGGCCAAGGCTACTGATCGTCCTGATATTTCACTCTGAGGCACACATCACTTTGCATTCAAGCCAAGTAACAATTCTTTTTACTGCAGGTCAGATTATTGCTCCCCAGCAAAGAAACACAAGGACTCGGGTGCAGGTTTTGCTTTGGATCCAGCCCAGTGCTGCCAACAGGGCCGCACTCAAAACACAGCATTTTCCTGTGTGAACAAAAGGAGTATGAGCCTTTGAAAGCAGTCATTAGGTCATTAGACTTGAAATAAAAAGGAAGTGCATTGCTTTTCTCCACTCACGATTTACTAAAAAATTAATTTGTGTTGTTCTCGTCCTTCCAAAGTACTGCATCATGAAATATTCCACAGGATGGCAAAGCAAGGGTGAACAAGGGTCAGAAAGATGTGCAAGCCCATAACCCCACGAGTGTCCCACGGATTCAAAGATGACTCTGCGCACACGGAAAGCTGGGGCTCTGTTTTCAGTGCCCAAAACCCAGTGAAACCTGGTATAGGGAAACCTACCCTGCGCTGCACTGGAACCAGATGTGGTCAAGACTCATTTCGAACTATGAAATTCCAGTGAAATATAATATGCGCTCTTAGTATTTCATCCTCTTTCAAAAATAAATTCTTTTTTGCTCTCCCATGTTTAGTAACAATCACTGCTTATGCCAGATATAAGTCAGAGCAGAAAAACAGACTATTAGCCAAATTTGACTTTCAATGGTAAACTTACTGACGTGAAAATTTCAAAAAAGCCTGGGCTGCAGCAATGAGCCTCATTTTTTGTTTGGTTCTCCTGGTGCCTTTCAAGTGATACAACTTTTCCTTTTTTTTAATAAGGCTCATTAATTCATTATGAAATATAAAGACATAGCACCACAAAGCTCTTTACCCGCCATAAGGTATCCGCAGTGGCGTTAAATTTTTTATCTTCTTGTCAACTTGCTCTAAAAAGAGATCAACCTTTAGCTGATCCATGCTCGGGTTGGACTGTGGTGCATCACAAGCGTTTCCCCGAGCGCCACTTTCCTTCCCAAGCCAGGTGCTTACGGCTCCACCGTGGCTGCTCTCTGTCCAGAGAAAGGGAGGTGTGAAACCATCCCAGTATTCTCTGAAGTCAACAGCCAGCGCAGAGGAATACGAGGCTCCTCACTTTAAGGCTTTAATGCCAACATGTTTAGTGTCTTTTTTTTTTTTTTTTTTTTTTTTTGGTTTTTA
>VZRN01004150.1:1274195-1300647 GCA_013397935.1 Dasyornis broadbenti
TTAATGCAAAATTTTTTTTTGTTTTTTTTTTTTTTTTTTTTTTTTAGGTTCTAATTGGGAGTTTTGGTTTAAATCCTACTTTCTGACTGATGAATTTTTCGATTAATGCAACTCATTTTCAGCTTGGTATTTTGCCTAGTTCCCTTCAAATTGAAGCAATTATAGAAAAAATTAAGTGCTCCAATAATTTTAAACCTCTCCACACTCCGCAATATTATCAGTGTACTTCACTTTTTTTTTTTAAAGGTGCAAGCTCTTCAGGAGTGCTTACTATTCAAGCACACACAGTCTATGAACTGATTAAATATTATCAGATAATTTAAAATCTTTACAAGAGCTTTGGCTTTCCAACATCGAAAGCAAATGCTGTGCTAAACTTGGATGATGCTAGGACATGGTATGCTCCAAACACAAGAAATACAAAAATTCTCTTCAAACAAAGACAATCTCAGGCCTTTATAAATGCAACAGCAGAAAGAAAACAGCCTCCTCATGACTGAGGGCTGAACTCTTTCTGCTCAGATCACAAGCCAGAGGAGCTGGGCTGAAGCCCTGCCAGACTTGAGGACTGAAAATCCTCCCCGACTTCCACGCTGCTGGAGAAGGATCCATAAAGGTTTTCCGGTTGCAGAACAACTTGCACCACTGGGCACTGAACACACACAGGTCTCACTTGGAAGAAAAGCCCAGCCCAGGTGGACGGGAAGCCTCACCTGAGGGCTGCTGAGGCTGGAACGGCTGCTGTCTGTGCAGCTCAGCACAGTCAGAAACTCTTCTCGTGTCAGGAGTTCACAGGTATGATTTTAAATGAGCTCTGCAGCAGGAAGTTGTCTCATCTTACACACTTAAATGCTGTCTTAAAGAGTCCACTTTTACAAATCTACTGCACTTAATCATCATTTTAGTGCTCTTTTCATGTAAGGTTTTCAGAGTAGATGTAAAGATGATACACCTACACACAGAAACCTGATTATTCCTTTATACTAAAAAACAGCACTGAGGCAAAGAGAGAGGGTTTTTTTCTTGGCTGGTATTGTTAAAAGACTAAAACACAAAGACATCTACAAAACAGAGATACATGAAATCAACATTTCCAGTGCAAGGCCTGGCTTCTTCTTCTATGTTGCACAGCATTTATAAGTTTAAAAAAACTGTGTGATGGTATATAACTACTGAAAAACAGGCTTAGCGCGCCCTGTAACTTAGCTAAGTCTATCCCTCACACAATTTTTAAACCACTCCATTTAAAAACAGTAACATAACTCCAACATGACAGATTCCTGCCAGCGTCAAACATTGACTATTCATTGCTCAAAGAGAGGCAAAAAAGCAAAAGCAATACAGGTTAATGCCTTTTTTTTTTTTTTTTTTAATTCTTGTTAAATACCGCAAGAGCCATTTGTAGGATCAAGGGTAACTTTTGGATTGCTTAACAAATGCCATTACATTCCACACAGATTTCTCCTGATTGCCCTAAAAAGCAATGCCCCTGGAGATGCAGCAAACGCTGATCAGACTAATCACTCTTTTTGTCCCACAAACCACACTTTTTCCCCCCCCATATCATGAGAACACCTCTGTATCGCAGCCAGTGAGAATACCTGCTGTAAGGGAGGAACTCCTGACCTCACCCCCAAACACTTGCTGAATACCAGTTCTCCAACTTCAAATCCACCAACCCAAAATCAGCAACTCAGCTGTTAGACAAATTCTTTTTACCATGTATTTCAGTAAATACTTAATGAATAACTTGTGACAGTGAAAGAAAATGGGATGGCAAGAGAGGAAGGGAGAGATTACAAATCAGCATTTACAGCAGCGCATTTTGCCTGTTCTCCTTGTATCCATTCTCAAAAGCATCTTCCCTTTCTTTGCTCTTTGGAGTCCTTTTTCAACCCTGACCTTAGCAGAGTGAAGAGATCGGCTTCAGAGACGAGCAAGTCCTGGTTCTGAGCAGCCCTTCCACACACACTCACGTCGGCCATCCATGGCAGTGGATGTCAGACACGGATCCAGGGAGAGTAGACAGCGCCCCGGACGGGTCTCACCATGGATCAGCCGGTCAGAAATGTGGATTCCTTCTACACCCTGAGCCAAATGCATGAACTCAGGAGCAGAGTCAGGCTCCAGGTGGCCAGCACAAACGGGAATCCAAGGGGCTGAACTCTTCTCGCAGCAAATCATGAGCCCATCAGTAGCACCGCTCTCGATTTTCTTTCTTGAGACAGGGTGGGCTTTACTGATGATGTCTTCTGGGAAGGAAGGTGCTCAGAGTAATGGTGTGGGGCTGAAACCTCCTTAAACCTGTAACATCAAGGGACAGCACTCAGGAGCCCCACAGCTGCCCCTAGAGCCTCTATCGCCGCTTTGTGGTTTCACAATCACAACTTGTCTTTCTTAAGTGCTATTTTCTCCTTCTTGATCTGTGTAACACCCACAGAAATATCAGGGAAAACAATGAAATGGACTGCACACTGGGGACAGGGCTATAAAAAAAGCATTTAACATCAGTCTCGTTCTGCTCCCATTGACGTCAGTTACAAAATTCCCATTGCCTTCCTGGAAGCCAAGAGATGCCACTGCAGATCACGTTTGAAAGCAGCAATCCAAGAGCAGTCAAATGCAAAGAGATGGCAGACTGGCGGATTTTCCTTTTCCCTCCTGTTGCCTCTAATTATAGCTTTATTTAACTGTACCCCATCATCTCCACGCTGCTCCAGGGAGGGGGTCCCCAGGACCAAAGGGAGAGGTCAAGGCCCTCTGCCAGTCTGCTCAAATTGATGCTGTCTCTCCAGCCCAGCTGTCTCATTTCTCGTGGAAGGGTGAATGTGTGCACATGATTTCTTTAGTTCTTATTTTACTCCTGTACTGAGGTGTCCTGATTGTCCGCACTGGAAAAAACCTGGTTTTCTCCCTGTTCCTTTCTGGAACAAACTGTGAGGACACTCCAGGGGGAAGCAGTCTGACAAAAGAGTTTACCCCAGCACGCACGCTGCATAAAGAACATCTCTGCATGGAAGGCCAAATTTGGCCCCTTCGACCTTTCTGGCAGACCTTTTTCATCCTCTAACACCCACAACCAACAACCCAGCACATGAAACACACACCTCAATGGCATTCCGTGGAAAAATCACCCCCACACCGTTCTACCGTGCTATCTGCCCAGGAGTTCAGGTGTGTGGAATTGCCAAAATTCAAAACGGGTCACAAAGCCATCGCAGGGACACCACAAGGACCAAGAAAAACACAGACCCGGGCTCTGCAATGTGGATGTGGCACAAAGCACAATGGACCTAGGCCAAGCCAGGAAGGCAGAGAGCTTTACAAATGAAGCTGTTTCGTTGTATTTTTCCAGCCATCACATCCTCTCCATGAGTCCTCAGCCACCTCACACGAATGGCAGCTCTAAGACACAACAGTGAGAAAACAAAATGACAGACACACACTCTTAACCTGTGAAACAGCATTTCAAAAAGGAAGGAAACAGGTGGCTGGCAGGGAGGTTATATTTGAAAACGCCACACTCGTGCCCTGACTGTACCCAATTATGAAGAGGAGACAAAGGTGACCAAGGAACAAATGAAGAACTTCAAACAGGAATGGAGTGGAGGAAATTAATCCTGATGTCTGAATCTCCACAATCCCATGGCTCTGCAGCACTTGAGTCCAGCCAGGGCCACAGAAGTGATCAGCAACGAGAGAGAGAAAAAAGATTGCATGGGCCTGAGCCAATGGATGCTTTCTTAAACAAACGAGTCAGATCCGAGGGGCCAGGGAATCCACAGGTAACATTCACATGAATTTCCTTGCATTGTGTAAAGCACACACCTGCTTCGGCAAAACACAGATGCTTCTTTCCCTCCAGTAGCACAAGGGCATGCCTGATTTTGGAAGCTTTTCGACTGTAATTAACAGCAGATGTTAAGAACCAACATCTAAGCCAGCTCTTAATGTTGACTTTTTAATTTACTGTCATAAAGCTCACTTGGACAAGACAAAGGTTTCTTCCTTAGTTCATGTGGATGCACCAACAGGAAAAGGCACAGACAGAATTCTCCATAACGTGGTGAGATCCTGCTGAAGCTGCCAGCAATGTGAAATATGTGAAATGGCACAGGCAGGACTGCCACCACTGTGCAGTTCTAATCTGTAATTTAGCCAACTGAGCAGAGCATCCTTCACATGGCGCTGCAGTTTTGCGGGGCTTCTCTCTCATTCTCACCATGAACATATGAGTGAGAAAACCCAGGACTCACTTTTATCCAGACCAAATCTTTTCCCATGCTGACAGCTCAAATTTGATGTATTCATCACTAGACAATTGAACTCCAAACAGACCAAGGGCTGAAAAAATCTTAGTAGTAAGTACTTTAGGAATAGAGTTCCCTTCTTCTCTCTCTCACTCTTCCTTTTCCTTAAAAACAGGTAGGAGAATGCTTGGAGAAATCACACATTATTTACATGCAGTATTATTTTATGGATTTTTTCAAGGTGTTAATTGAAAGTTTTAATGAATGTTAATCATCTGGCATTTTCATTGGCAATCTCCTCTCTGCCATATGCTTAACTTTTACACCTGTACAGATTTTGCCAGCAGCTCTTTTCAATTGTTTTACTTTTCCAGTGCAGTATTAGTATTAATATTTAGGAAACAAGCCAGCTGCAACCAAGACTGCCATTGTCTGCAGTTTATTTACTGCATGTAATCCCTGGGCAGAATAGAGAAATGCATCCTCCTGTAGCAGCACTAGTTTTGAAACATTTGTATTAAACCAGCTTAAAGAAGCTGCTGGACTGACACTTGTGAAGACCAAAGGCAGGGCAGGCACAGCATCACATCTGCTAAAGCCTCCCAAAATCTTGCCCCTGCTTCTGTCCCTTGCCTTTCACCCCACCCTCACCCTCCATCACCAGACCACTGGTGCAAACTCCATCAGTCATGTTTCAGTTCTGCTCTTTTTAAGTAACAGAGATTTGTTTCTGAAGAGATCAGGCTGAGGAAGCACAAGCATGCGAGTTATGAGTTCTATTTTTGACGGACTGCAAATATTCTGTGTGAATCAAGTCACCCTCAGCACACATGGCACACATTTGAAATGGACATACCTACCACGCTCTTCAGCTTTTACACTTTTCAACAGGGCTGTCATCCCCTCTGCTCAGTGAAGAAGTCTGATCTTCGGAACAGGACTTTTCTCTTGTACATTTTAATCAGCAGTAATAGAACAATAATATTTATCCTTGGGATTTAGCGTTAAAATAACAAAGAGATTAATAAATGTAGCTTTAAACTCGTCTTTGCTTTTACCTCCGTCACTACAAAATGGTCTAAAGGCTCAAACAAATCCGTGAGATCAGAGCAGTGCCAGTGCTGCAAAACTGGCAAAAGTGGGAAGATGGTGAATGGCGACTTCAGGTTTTTAAACTCAGAAGTAAATAACAGGCAGGCTACTGTAGATCTTGCTAATTGTCTGAGGCTGAGATGCAACAGAGGTGAAGGAACAGCCTGGCAAGGACTGCAAACCCCAACATGACTTTAAGCTTTACCAGAAAAGGGGTGCAGGAATTTTGGTGCAATTCCTGGAAGAAATTTGTATGCGTACAGAAAGTGTTTCAGAAAAGCAGCAGAAAAAATCTGGTTCAGAAAAGACTCACATCAGACACCCGAGGATTTAAGTAATAAAGCCCAGAATGTCAACAATGGGATATTCTCCACTGGGAGGTGAAGAGTCCTGCTGGCTGAGCATGGCTGATCTCTGAGCCCTTGTGAGGAAGGAAACAGGGATGCAGGAGAGAAGGGTCTCGGCCCTGCCCTCCTAATGAGCCCAGCAAAGACCAGTGCAAGGGGCAGATTTAGTGAGGAAAACTCCTTTCAAAGGCACAGATCTTCAGAGTCTGTCAAAGTGTCTGAGCCATTCACAGCACAGAAATACGTGCAAACTTCTACCTCTGTTCCAATTAAATGTTGGGGATTTCGATTCAAATAAAATTTTGTGAAGGTTATTTTTTGGATAAAGTTATCCAAGCAAAATGAACAGAAATGTTACTTTCATTAAATGCAGTTCATCGTTCTCAGTATCCCTCTGCTCCAAAATCTACTGCATGGACAAGGGGGATATGAGAGGCTCTGTCTCGTGTTTTTCCTTTGGATATCATGGATATCACCCCATGAAGCACCACAAGGTGAAAGGTCTTCTGTGCAGGAGGAACACAAAACCTCAGAGTCTTTTAAAGATGTGTTCCAGGAAGTTCCAGGGCTGCAAACATCCATGAACTTTTTCTATTGTCTTGGAATACCTGGTGCTTTCCTAAAAGCCTCAATGCTTGTGATCATTATAAAAATCTCAGTTTCTTTTTTTCAAGTGCTGGATTTTACTGTTGAAAGTTAAAGACCCTGAACTATAAAGACTGAGAGCTAGGGCTAATAAAAAGGAAATCAGAACCCATTACTTTCAAAACCCCACGATGCATGAGGGTTCTGAGAGTAGACTTTATAACACTGGGGATGGACAGAAACAGTATGCAGATGATTTTGGACAAAGGACAGAAAGAACACCAGGAGAGCAAGGTGTGCAGCAGCCTCAGCTAACTGCAAATCTGGATTTCCTGTGATGAATTGAATCAGAAGTAAAACCCTATAACCTTTGCAAGTGTAAAATGGAACAACAGTACAGTAGGTAACCCAGTGAAACCCTTTAGACCTACCCATTCAAACCGCTGCTTCTATGGTATCATTATTAATAATGGCAGCCCAGCACCTGAGAAGCCTTGAACTGAAACCTGGTGTAGAGGTGTTCTTTTAGGCCAGACACTACCACGGAGATACTGAAATTAGTTCTCTTCTCATCTCTTGTGAGTCCACCTAATGTACAGTGATCATTTTCTGTGTACCCTAGTTCCTATCTAAACAGCTGTTCATTGAGGAAACACTGTTTAAAATCATTTAGAAAGATAAAGCTGCCTAGTGCAAGTATTAAATAAAACTGCCAGGAACTTCCTAGAAATTTTGCTAAACAGTAGGAAGCAAGTTCTTTATTTTGCACATCTAATAACACTAAAAAACCCCTGCTCACTGCACTACTGCAAATTTCACAATATGAATTTAGATTGCTGGAAAGAAAACCAGAAAGAGCAGAGCAGCCGAATGCTCTGGAAATCCCAGGGCTGTACATGCAGCGCTGGGGCCTGAGCTGGGATGCACCAAAGGGCACATTCCACTCACTTTCCAGAAGCAGCTTCCAGAGCATCAAAAGTGGAGATGAATTTGCATTTGCTCAAATGTAAATTATATTCATGAGAATAAAAGGAAATCTCAGAAGTTAGGCTTATATATAGCATATTCATGAATCTGAACGGGGCATTTAGACATCTTGATTTTTTGAGCTTTGTTTATGTTCCCGTTCTGTTCATTTGTAATGGCAAAAATATGTTCTCCAATGTTGATGTCCAAGCAGCGAGACGGACCAGCAATGCATCGTAAGCGTGTGGCACAGACCAAGCCAACAACCTCCGATGCACAGATTCCTTTGTGCTGGAACTCTCAGGAGGAAAGGGTGCAGCAGAAAAGCGCCAGGACTGCAAGAGTTGGGGGGGGAGAGGGTATAGAAGAGGGCAAGGAAGGAAATCTCAAGATTCAAGGGAGATAATAAGAACTTCCAGCACAGAGCTGAGGAAAAACCTGGATCTCAGCCTCGTAATCTGCTCTCTCTCCTGTCCCGTGTGCCATGTGTGCAGCAGCTAAGATGGAAAGGCAGGAAACTCCACAGGACATAAAATCACCTGGCAATGCATCGGTAACATTTGCTCTCAGAGATAACACTCCCTCTACAAGGATTACCCTCACTTCACATTGCTACACTCAACACACACTCTCACTACACTACACAGAGAGGAGCACTCCACTGCTCCACATCCTACCTAAAAGAAGGAATAAATATTTTGTTGCTATGCATCAGACTGAAAAATCATGAACTGTTAATTGCTGGGTAAGCAAAAGGAACAAGTAACAGCCACGGCATGCTGTAAAATAAATGTATTTAGAAATTTACAATTCTCAGTTCGTTTATTCTCATGAAAAACTGGTCTTTTTTTTTAACAGAAAGGTAGTAAAATGTTTGTGGTTTAGATTTTGCTCTACTGAGAGCTCAAGAGACAGTTCTGGACTCAAGGATAGCATGTTTCCACTTCTGGGCCGCAGCAAAATCCTTCCTCTCTCTCTCCTGTATCTTCAGGGCATGTGTGAATGAATGCTGCCTAAAGGTAAACTTGAAGACTTTGTGAACAAAAGTAACTATAAATAATCCGTAGGATTTTAAATTTATTTTATACCAACTATTTTCCCTCCCGACTGTACTTCACCAAAACATTCTCCTGCGCTAAGCCTTCGATGGGAAAAAAACCATTTCAATCTTATGCGATATCAAGACTTTTTAAAGTGTTTTGATAAGCACTGGCTCTTAATCAAGTATTACAACACTTGCAAAGAACTTGACGTAGTAAGGCCCTTGTATCCTTTGTGTATTTTCAGTCTCAAAGCACCAGTGCCCAGTGTGAGCCAGGCCCCTGAGACATCTCCACCCCAACAGCTTCCTTGTAACCTGCACAACCTCGGAGCACTTCCCTGGGAAACGAAATGGGTGAAGTGACATTCCCTGAACGCGCACAGGGGCTGCTCCCTGAGTGAAACGGGTCTGCAGAAGATGCCACGGGATCCTGGATTTTGCCCATCTGGTGTTTTCATGTGCAGGCTCCAGAAATATTTTCGTGGTGCCCAAAGTGGAAGGCACTTGGCAAAAGCAATCCCTTAACCAATTCTGCACAAGGAGGATAATCCTCATACCTCCCTGTCTTCCCTCTACCGCAATTTGGCCCCAAAAGAAATCCCATTTTCTCTCAAGAGCAGCATTTCCCACAGGAATGTTCTCTACCGGCAGCGGCAGGGTGCTGAAGGGATAAATCTACACAGACAGCTCCTCCAGAGGAATTTAAGGAGCACCGTTCCCCATGGGGAAACCAAGGCAGAGGTGTGTGAGGAACACGTCTGGGCCACTCTGTGCATCAGTGCAAAGCTGAGATCAGACCCATCACCGTGATGTACTGGCAGCTGAGAAAAAGAAAACAGAGGAGGTTCAATGCTTTGGATGACAGGAAGAGAATTAATTTTCTGATGTGGTGTTTTGTTGATTCTTTCGTCTTGTCATGTACAGCAGAAATAATGTTCGTAGGATTAGAGTAAACTCACAGCAAAAGACTCTTATGATTATTAAGCATCTCAGCTTCAATTTGATGTTTCATCACCTGCCAACCCTCCACATCAAAAATGATTTTTGTGTATATTTGAAACATAGAATTTACAAACTATCAGCCTGGAATCGAAAACACTTCTCAAACATATTAGGAAAGTAAGTTTAAAATGTCACTGAAGCTACAAAGAGGAAAAAGCCTGTCCATTGCTCTTATGCAATAATTAATTTTCTTCAGGGTCCTTATTATGCATTAGTTTTTATAGAGCAACAAAACACAACTGCATGCTATTGTTTAAACACATTTGCTTCATATGCCAGAACAGAAAAGGCTGGAAATAAGTGTAAAGGACAATACACAAAACGTAGCTAAATGTATTCTATGTTATGGATCCATAATACAGAATGCAAATGATTCTGACTAAGCATTCACAGGAGACAGTCTTTAGGGTGCATGCTGTGAATGTATATTATGAATAATGCATACAACTTGGCTAAATCTTAATGAGTCCATTGACATCCTATGGGGTCCACAGGAGCCTTAGATCCCAAAGCATGGCAGTGCCACATCGCTCTCCTCCCCCACTTCATTTAAAAAATACTTTCTTAAAACAAAGGGAATTAAAGCACAAAAGGAAAAACCCTCAGCTCTGATTTTAGTCCCTGATGGTGGCAAATGCAGAGACAGTCACAAACTCTGACTTCCTTCACTCTGCTGCGCCTCGATGTTAAACCAGGACGCTCTGTGGCCTCTCTGTAGGGCTGCATCAGGTGTGGGACAGAAGTCACTCCTAATTCCCGAATTCATACGCTCAAGGGCTTCTCCACACACAAAACAAGGAGGATAAGAGGTGCCAAGCACCCCTATTATATTTCTTCTCCATTCTCCTCCCCTAATTCCCAGATTCTTGAAGCCAAATAATTAATGTGGAAGGAGATGGCAGAACATATGGGGGAAAAGACATCGCGTTTGCTCGTTAGAGCCACTCCAAAGAAGCAAGCTCACATTGCTACAGGACATTGGCAATGGGTGCAGCCATGAGGACAAAGAGCTTGACCCAAGAGAAACTCCTGCTATTTACAGTTTCTACGTACAAAAACACAGTAAGAAAAAAAAAAAAATTCCATCTCCTGAGTGAAACCGTAAGGCTGTACCATTCGATCTGAGTGTACGAGTGTACCATATTCTCCAGGAAAAAAAGAAAAAAAAAGCCTTGGCATCAAGCCCCAGCTCCACTCAGAAGTGTGAAGATGGTTTTCTTGTGTCATGTGCTTGGAAATAAATGAGTGGATTTTTCCTATAGCATAAATACGAAGAAAAATAACTGGAGAAGTTCTTGTTTGCTCAGGGTTGCAAGCCCTCCGATCGGCCGGAATGGTAATTAATTAACTCTTGCGACACCCGTGAGTGGTGGTTAAGTCTGCACGTCCTTAAACACAAGAAAGCCGAGGAACTAAAGGTCAAGAGACTTCCCCAGCAGAGCACGGCAGAGGCAGAGTGGGGCTGGGCATGGTCCTTGTTCTCTCCCCCGTGCCCCGGGGTCTGCACTCACCGGGGCTGGAGGATCAGGTGAGAACTTTTCATCCCATCCACAGCTCGGCACCCGAACCTGCCGGAACAGAGCAACCCTGGGAATGCCCTCCCTGAAGGGACCGCGAGAGGAGAATGGCTTCTGCCACAGGAACTGCCCTCCTGCCCAAAGCAGGCATCAGGAGAGGAGAAGGAGGAGGGTTGGGGACAAATTCGACATAACTAAGTTTTGCACAAAAGAGGAGGAAAAATAGCAACTGCCAGGAAATTCAGAAACACGAGTGTTTTGTTAAAATATTCCTTCTCCTCCCATGCATGCTTCCAATGGAGAATCAATACCAGGGAGAGAGAAACTCTCTGGGTGTTCAGCAAGCATTTTTGACCTCAAAAAAAAAAAGTTTAATCCAGCTTTTGTTTTCCTTGTTTCAACTTCTTACAACAACAACAAAGTACCCAAACATGATTTTTTTTTTATGTGAAAACATTCAACAGACAGATCCTTGAGGAAAGTAAGTGCTGGAAAGAGTTCCACGGGATCTCGAGCAGAATCTGGCATGAAACAGAGAGAGCAGGGGCACCCACACGTGTGCTGATCTTTGAGTGTGGCTGCCTGCATGTTTAAGCACAAATATACATTTTACTCCACAACAATATCCTTTTCTTTTGACCACAGGTGAAATTGTGTGCAGTTATAAAATAAACCCAACTTTCTTCTTGTTGAGATGTACATTTGCCCTCTGTGTGAAAACACGTATATTTACACAGGTGAATTTTATTTATAGGTGTATATTCTAACCAAGAGCAAGGGCCAGGCTTCCACATGAACAACACTGCCAAAGTATTTTTACCTCTGCAACCCATCCTGCTTCTATTTTTTCTCACTGCTACAGGAATCAGCAATTGTTTCCTTGGCTCCTCACCCCTCCTGGACACCACGAGAATAACAGAGAGCGGAGTCTCTCAGTAGCACTTTCATTCCCAGCAGGAAGCTCAGGCGTTTGTGATATCCATTTTGATACAAAACCTAAATTAGGCCTCTGGAAATAGGTAATGCATAAAAAGAAGCATTTTTGTGCCACAAGATTATTATTATAGGCCACTGTTAACCCTTGGGAGATGGAGGTGAGTCCTGCAGCTCCCCGCTGGGCTGAATATTCGCTGAGAAATCACAAGCGCTACCTAAGCAGATATTTCAGGTGTGCTCTGTGCTAAAGAGAACCATCCTGTTGACCCATCGTATTCTGATAGCCACTTTGAGAGCAAAGCATTGTGAGTTAAACAAAAAGGTTCAGCACAGCGTGCACACGCTGCAACTCTGCTGTGCTGAGAGAAGGTTTAAAAGGGGCTGGATACAGGGAGGACTGGGGAATTACAAACGCAGAGATCAAACAAACAAAAAAATACTGTATTTGGGAGCTACCCAAAACACATCTTGCCTCTTAGCTCCCTAGAATTCTTCCTTATGGCAAAGTTTCCACTGGATCCCAATGTAGTGAAAAGAAACACACCACTCAAAAGGGAGATTATAAATCCAAACCTTTAAATATTTTGTAGTTTTCAAGTTTCAAATCACTGCAGATTAAAGCGCCAGGGCTAGAAGTTAGTGTGATTTATCCCACCTTCCCAACTGCAAATCATAAAGCTATACAAATCATAAATTAACTTCTTTTCTTCAGAACCACCACCATCCCTGAAGTTTGGAGAACTGGTCAATAATTCGGATTCAGTGAACCAGGCTGCTTTGCACTAAAGCTACACCACCTGCTGCTGTGATCCACGTTGGCCTAGCACTACTCATTGCTTGACTTACTCCCTCAGCAAAATCAGCCACACAGGAAATTCGATCTATACCTGCCTACAGGATTAATTCAAGTTCAGCTTATCCTAAGCATTTCTTTCTTTCAGACATGCAGACTTCAAAGGGCTGCAAACTGTGATCTTAAACGCAAAAGCAACTGCGTGTCAGGAAGTTTTCGCTAAATATAAATAAATATTTTAGTGAACTATGGTTGCTACCTTGTTAAGCCTGGGAAAAATGGAGCCCTGCTGTAACCTGGAAGGCAAATCGGATCTCAGAGCCTCACACACGCTCCCATTCAAATCCCTGTGCCTCACATCCCTGTGGGAATAGCAAAGAAGAAGCGTTCCAATAACTTCCTGCAGTAGCAAGGCTGCGGCTCTCCCAATAAATTTAAGCTTTATAGCTCTTTCACTCCAAAGGCCACATCCTCAGCGACTCCTGCACTCGGAGGGGGAAGTCCTGTGGAAGAGGTGTTATTCCACAGACCCTTCTGACTACTGCACACAAATCCTTGCCCCCCTCTGTGGGTAAACAGTCACAAGAATATCCTCCCATCAACAGAACAGCTCGCATGAGCTACAACTCACCACCAGCAACAACGAGCTTCCCACTTGGCCTAGAGATTTTCCTACAGCCATGGAAAGGCACAGGGAGGAAGCCAGAAGTCCTGGCTGCTCCTTTTCCACTCCACCACTGGGTTTGGCACAGCTTTTCCTGGACAGCCCTCTTTGCTCTAGCAGCTCTGACATCTGTGCGTTGCATTTGCCCTGTTGTGCAAGCAGGGCTATTTCCTCACAGATAAACAGGGATCACCAAGCCCACAGCGCCTGACACAAACAGAGCTCAGATCCAAGCTCCCTTAGGTAGCCTAGACCCGTCCTTTCCACTTGCAATTGTAAAGGGAACTTGGCAAGACCCAAGGGGGGAAAAGAAGGAAATTATCTTCATGAAGGAATGGGAATGAAAAATCTCCCTCCCTCCCTCCCTCCCTCCCTCCCGCAAGCATGCTTTTAGAAACAGCTCTTTGAATCCTCCCTGCTTACAGACAGTCCCACGTCTTCAGCAATGGAAAAGCAATACAAGCTTTGTCATCTGATCCCCCCCAAACATTCTGCAATTTAATGGGAGCAGGCTCCTCACTGGGCTCCCAGACAGAAGTTTGCCCACATGCCTTTTAAAGTACGTACCTGATTTTGCCTTTGTCTGCTCCGCTCCTTTTGCAGCTGCATTCCCAGGAAAATGTTTCTATGCCCACTTTCCCCTGCTGTCTCTACAGCCTGCTCAGAGATGGATTCAGTGCTGGGTTTCGGCACTTACACTTCTTCCTCAATTGATGCTTCCTTTTATTTATTCTGAAGTTTCCAATGTAAAACAAACAGGAATACCACCTTTCTAAAATGACTACTATCCCACTGTCCTCCAATGCAACATTAACAAGAGGCAATATTCTCCAAAGCTATGAAGCATATACTGCCCTAAATTACATTGCAGTTGCTGCCCTGAGCTTACACATTTTTGAACAGGAAGGCTCCCAGGGATCTCTCTCTCCGTTCTGACTGCATTTACTGCTTTAAAATATTTTTAACCCAGACACTGAAGTGCCAGCCTAGCAGCCCTTCATGCTAATCCTAGCCTGGGTGGCTGTTCTTAAGGGAAAGCATTCAAAAATTGTAGCAGTGCATCAACTTTGACCCTTTTCACTTAAAACATGAGACTTCTTTTTTTTTTTTTAAGGGGAAAAAAATTAGATTCCAGAGGGAATCACTGAACTCTGACCTGCTTAAAATTAGTTTTGTTTTAGTGCCTGTGTGGTGACTCAACAGGCCAATTTTCCAGACACTTAAGACTTCTCTGCTCCTGAAGATTCCAGTTCAAGTCCTGGACTCGCTGCCTGGGGTCGGATCAGAACACTTTGTTCCAAGGCTTCAAGCAGTGAATTCCCAGATCGCCGTACCCTTGCCAGATGCTGGCATGCTTGGTAATAAGTAGGGCTGCAACCAAGCTAATCACGTTTTTTTAAAAAAAAAAAATCTGTGAAGAGTTTTGCTTGCAATACATATGTTAGACCGAAAGAATTTCCCTTCAAAATTCGGCAGCCGAGAATTGTTTATACGGCTCTGATAAACATTTCATGATAAGCTGGATTCTTTCGGGGGGGACGGGGAAGATGTGTACTTTGGTCTTAACAGAGAAGCAAATAATTCTCAAATAGGGTCTGGCTGAGCGTATCCATCTCACTGGGAATAACTGATTCCATTTTTTTTAATCTGTCACAGGCATTACAAACACTAAATGAGTCACCATAGATTCCTGTGCTGCAAAAAATAGCATCACAACACTTCATTTGCTCTTCAACAGGACTTCAAGTGTAGTGCCTGGTATCAAAAAGCCTTGTCAGTTAACAAATTAAAAAATCCCAGGAAATGACACCCCAACACAATCTCTGAAAAAATTACTTCCTGCAGAAGTTTAACACCACCCAGCAAAGCAAAACTCGTCTAGGAGCAGTCATTTTCCTCAATCTCAATTTTTCAGTTTGATCCTGTCATTAATGCTCTAGCATATACTTCCTATCTTTCATCAATGGATCTCAAATGATTTACCAAACGGCCTCAGAAATCTCCTGCAAAGCGAGGGAGCACGATTATCTCCATGTATAAGTGCTGAGGAATCAAAGCAAAAAAGATGCTAAAGAAACTTTGGCCACGAGGCAAAAAGAGGCAGACCCAGAGCCAGAACCTCGGTGCTGGTCCATTGTAAATGGCATCTGTTCCATCTCCATCCCAGTTTCACAGCGATTGTGGGAAGAGAAGCTGTGCCAACGCCTGTAATCACTTATTTGTCAGCTGCTAACCCAACGAGCGCGACGGCAATTCATACACCGTGCCCTAAGCTGCCTGGATTTGATCATGTATGAACACAGCACTGGTACTTGCTCCAGCGTAATTCTGTGGTTTTCCTCAGCAAGAATGGAGCTTTCTTCCTTTTTCGGAAAGAGAGCGAGGCACTAAAAGACAGAGTTTTAACACGCAGTCATCAATATGCTGTTCTTACAAATACAAATGTAAAACAGTAATAACACAAACAGTGATGCAGACTGTGCTGTATCAACAGCCTGGCTCTGTCTTCTGCCCAGAAAGCCCTCCTTCAACCCAGACAAGACACCTGCCGGGAGAGACAGGCCTGGAGACACTGTCAGGACAGCCGAAGGCAAAGGAAATTCCGTGACAACAGGCAGGGACTCCGCTTCGTGAGCATCCTCCAAGTGTTCTGCCTCAAGATCTGCCTGCCCCTGGTGGTCACAATTGCCACAGGACCTTAAAAACATCCAGTGAGGTTAAAAGGTGAGAACCTGCTCCAGCCAAGCTGCTGAGCCGTGGAGTCAATGTGAAGAAACAACTCGTGCAGGGTGGTCCCTGCCAGAGCCCAGCCGTGGTTTCTCTGCCTGAGAGGACCAGCCAAGGAACCACCCCAGCACCCCCACAAGGAGCCCACTCTCACCAGTTCCCACCAGTTCCCTGCTCCGAGGAGAACTGTCACTGGAGTGAATCAATGTGAGCTAACTAGGTTATTCATCACCTGCAAAAAAAAAAAAAAAAAACGATGCTGCTCAGAGCTTTTTGGATACAATGGTGAAGTGAAGAAGGCTTTCTTCACCGCCTACGCAGCCTGGGCTCAACTCTGCAAAACAAATTTGAGCCGCAGTCAGACTCAATGTCAGACTTTTGCCAGCTGAGCTCCCTCTCACTTCCTCAGTTTCAGGTCATCTGAATACCTTGACAACCCGTGAGGATAAATCAAGCACAGAAGGTGTTTAGGAACTGAGCGCACACGTCAGGTGTTTCTACAAAAAACCTACACAAAGTTATATCGAAGCATCCCAAATTCCAAATCCTTAACAAATTTATCACACATTTTGGAAACGGTGGGCAGGGACTTGAAACGCAGCCGTGCTGGTTATAAAAAAATGAAAGGAGACAGAGTAAAGCTGGGAGGAAAGCAGGAGAGAATGCACATTTTTTGCTCTGGAGGACAGAAGCTTGTCTTCACTGGGGTGGACTCGTTGAGCGGCTCTAATCTTAAAGCATATTAAACAACATATTAATGCAGGCAATCACTGATCTGTGCATCCCCACGCCCAGAAAAGGACTGCTGGGAGTCACTGGTCAGGCCTGATGGAAGGACCTCACCCAAAAATGCCCTCTAACCTCAGGTACAGCACAAGCCAGGGCCCAGGCACAGACCCTGCTGGTCCTCATCTCGCACTGAGAGCTTCAGAAACTGGATATTCCCACTTCCCATCTGCCCATCTTCCCTCAGCCACACCAACAAGCCCATGGAGCGGCAAAGAGACCCCTGGCCATAAACCACTCCCACAGCCAACGTCTGCTTCTGTCACCAGACCCATCCCACTGCACGTTACATGAAAACTGTTCCCGTCACTGATTGTTCCTTAACAAATTATTTACTCGAGCCCTTCCTCAGCGCCAGCAAAATTGAAGCTCCCCTTGAGCGATGCCCTTAAAGCATTTGCCAGATTTGAAGCACTGAAGGAGCCCTGCTGGCTCCAGCGGGGCTCCGGCGCTCCAAGCCAGGCGCATTCGGAACCACGGCAGGGCCAAAATCCCGGCACAGCCACTCAAAATGCATCCAAGGCTCGCGCTGTGCTTCTGGAAACTTTATTCTCACTTTACATATAGTCAAAACCTGACAAGAGCTCACTGTCGGATTATGCAGGAAATCTGCAAGTTTCACCAAGGTGTGATCTTATGCTTTTTCACACATTATTGTATCATGCTGCGCCAGAACACTAACGTATGCACAGTTCTAAAATAACTCGCATTATTACAGCCCAGCACGGCACACGGCGCCGAGAAGCCAACACGCAGACCTCCAGAGACTCGCTCCTCGGTGACTTGCAAACTGATAAGTGGTCACAATTCCTTTCTCACAAAGGATGGGGGGGGAATTTTAAATAAATAAATAAATAAATAAATAAATAAATAAATAAATAAAGGAGAAACAATCCAAACCAAACTCAGCATTTCAAAAGCTTTTCCCCCATTTTTCTCTCTCTTTCAAATGAAATTGTCAATTGTCAGATTTGTCTCTGGTCATGTCAGGGTGGGAGAATGGGATTTAATAACATTTAACTGACTTGCTATCAAGAAGGAAACATATTTTTCTTCTCTCAAATTTGAAACCGACTCTTCTTTTTTTTTTTTTTTTCTGTTGGCCTACTTTCTTTTAAGTTGCTTTTCAATTATTTATGAAAATGCAATAATGCATTACTTTGCTGTGCAAATGTTTAGAAGAAGGAGATAGTGTCTTTCAAGTGAAAAAAACCCCATCCATGGCCATACAGGGGTTTATTTAGAAGCGCATTGCAGGTGACACTTTATAAAAAACAATATGCTTTCATTTGCCCCCCGACACACATCCCCATTTTCTTTAAACTGTGTGTTTGTGTCAATAAAAGAAGTCCACAGCTCCACAGAAACACCTCACTCATTGCTCTCCTGAGCTGGAGCTGTAGCAGACAAAAGCTCCACATGGGAAACTGTACGAGGGCTGAACCAAAGCCTGTCAGGACACGGAAAAGTCTCCACAGCCTAAGAGAGGGCAAAGCCTTGTCCCACTAAATAAAGGAAACTAATAGCAAAGCTCCCAATGGTTCAGTCGGATTTTTTTTAAAGGTTTTTTGCTGCTTTTCTCCTTGAAACAGCTAGATTTGGAAACAGCTGTGTTCCAAGCCTGAAGATCAGTTCAGAACATCGCTGAACTTCTTTCTGCAATTTTGGAAATCCCACGTGGATGCACACTCGAGAGGACGTCCACAGGCTCACCAGCTCAAGGTTTTAGCATCAACACACCAAAAAAAAGAGCAAAGCCTGCCTTGACAGCAGCAGGTACAAAACCAGGCCCACAATGCTCCCCTCCCATCTCTCAGGCTCTGCTCTCACGCACAACGTTGGCCTCGTAAGGTGACTCGTCCCCAGGAAGATGAAAGTTCTTTCTCTGCGACACTTTCTGCAGGAAACTCCTCCCCATTCACAGAGGGAGCCATGAAGGACCAGCTTCACGAAGGTCCCACTGATCTGGTGTATCAAACCAGGGAAAAAACAGACCAGAACGCATTCTGAAATGAGCACAGATGTTCTTAACAGGAACGTAACAAAACCTGAAATATAACCAGAGAAATACAACCTACTAAAACAACCCTAACAAACCCTAAGACAACCCTAAAGAACTCTAAACAAAGCTCCATCCTGAAGGTTTTCAAGCCTCGACTCTACAAAATTACGGCTGTCCCAAACTGCTGCTGGCACTGGCCCTGCCCATGCAGGTGGCCTCCTGTGGTCCCTCCTGACCAACATCCCCAGTGATCCAAAACAAAACTGCAGAAGGACTGAGAGAAGCCAATCTCTGCTACTATTATTAAAAACTTACAGTGTTCTCAGGATCACTCCTTGAAACTGGAATCCATGTAAATCCTGCAGTTGTTGGAGGTCCTGGAAGACACCTCTCACAATCACCTGTCCCTGCAGCTTTTCAGAACAATGTTTAACAACACAGGTAACTTAGGAAATGAACTTTTTTCTTTTCTCCTTTGTTAGAATGACTCAGGTGCCTAAATCACCCTGAAGGGCAGTGGGGCATTGTCGGCATGGTCTTCAAAAATGGGACTTAGCTGCACTGAAATCTCATTTCCCTAACTAACACTGCACTTGTGAAAAGTCATATTTTGCTGAATTTAAATGAACGAAGCCACATTGCTAAAGCTAAGCCTGTACTGAAATATTGCTCTTAAACAGGGCCATCAAACACACCTCTACAACTCACACTCAGGTGCTGAGATAAAAATAATTACAGGAAACTGTACAGTGATACCAGTACATATTTTCCTTTTTCTTATACGTAAAACCACAGAATTTAAAACGAAGCGAAGCAAAGCAAGAAGAAAAATCTTGCATTCTTAAAACTTTTTACTGTTGTGCAACAGCATTTTTCTTCCACCTTGCCTCTTACAGCTCCTTCTTCCTGCTGTGTTTGCATTGCAGCGGTGCTTGGGTACGCAACTGCTGCTGCCATTCACACCACGGGACCCACGCCTTTACCTCCAATGTACTTTCAGGATTAGAATCTCTTGGTTTCTCCATTTTCTACCCCGTTTCAGCTTGTTACTTCTCACTGGGAGCCACTTTCTGTGCCAGCACAGTGCATGAGTTATTAGAAGAGCAGCAGGACGTGCACAAGGTGCAAGGCTGCCTTGCTTCCCTCCCCTCCATCGCTCCCCGTAAAAACACCCGCACTGCTCTCGTTCAAAGACCACATCTTATAGAGAGTGAGACATTGGTCTGATGGCACCTTGTGGCCGGGCAGGAGGCAAGCACCCACATGAAGTTCCCGAGCACACGATTTAAACGTGTTGGGCGTTTACTGGCCGTGTGTTCGCAGAGCGTGTTTGACTGAGAGGGCCCCAAGTGGGTGCAGAGCTGATCCCCATCCTCAGCCCTGCCCGCAGCACCCATCCCAGGGGATCACCACACACTTACACTGGGCTGCTTTCCCCCACGGCCCTGTGCTGGCAAAGAGAGGCCTCCAGCTTCCAGAACTGTCAATTGCCTTTCCAAAGCACTAAATTCACACATCCGCATCTGTACATATTCATCAGCATTTACTCATTTGTAATCTCTCATGAGAATTAATATTATTCCCCTACAGTGGCAAAACTTCCATCATCCTGTGCAAACTGCTACTTACCTACGGCAACCCTGTTTATGGGAATGCCTCATTACATATAATTTCAGGTTTCAATTGGAAACTGTTTTACAGAAGTGACAAGCACTTCACTGTTGCTATCCCAGCTCTGTCCTTTCTGCCTGCGCGAGGCTGGAAACAGATCTCGGCAACAAGTTCCATCGAGAGCTCAATGCTCACCCTGCTTGTGCACACACTGACCCAGTAATCTGTGTGACTCCCAAACCTGAACTAATTAATTGTCCTGTGTTTGTAAATCTCCACCACACGCACTTAATGCACCGTGGTGCCACTAAACAAACCCGTGCTCCCAGGAATCGGAACAAATTGCTTGGTTTGCTCAGAATCGTTCTGTCCTGCTCCTGGCAGCTGCCTGCATACAATTACAGATATAAAATCAGTCTGAAGCACAGCAACCAGCACGGTATCTCCTACTGAAGACACTCTTCTCCCAGATTTGAGTTTGCAAAGCAGAATATTGCATTAACACCTTCCCCTTTCTGTGACTTAATACACTTCTCATCTATTTTGCATACCTTCCTAGCAGGTGTGTTCCATTTGTTGTTAAACAGAAGCGTAATTGACACCTGAATTGCATTTTTTGGTATTATTTATGCATTTGTCTATGTATCAACATGAGGAGCATGATTTTTAGCACCACGGCACGAGGAGCAAGCTCATCTCGATGAAAAGACAGTTGTGTGTTGCTGGGTGCCACGCGAGGACAGCACATGGAGAGCCACAACAGCGGCCTTTCCCCGGGTGCCTCAGTGTCCCCAGGCTCTTTCCAGAGTCACTGCAGGACACCAGAGCTGATTTGGCGCAGTAATCACTGTCACAGAATAGGTACTTCCTCAGTTTCTGTAAAAAATTCTTTAATACAGAAGTCAGTATCTGGCTTTAATTCAATCTGCTCTGAAATCACTCAAAAACCATTCATTTTCTAATTTTCTTCTCTCCTCTAATGGCTTCCTGAATCTTTTTCAGTATAAACCTGGTCTATTAGCACTAATCTCCCGCTAGAAGGTCAGCTGTGACATTAAAATGGTGTTCCCAGCTAAGAAAAGCAACTCTTCTATTCACTGACTAAAGGCACTGACTTGGCCATGTAATAGGTACTTTGCTTTCATTTTTAAAAATGGACTGTAAAATTAACTTTCAGATCCTTATTAAGTAAATATTTAATTGGTTAGCTGAGGATCACAACGGTGTCCCCCAGCCTTTTTCATTACACTGAAAGCTTGCTCATACACAAGGATTTCACAGCAGTGTAAAAGACAGACTCCATAATCCTAGTTTAAAAATTGAACCAGTTTAATTAAATGTATCTTTAGACTGACTGCCACAAACCACAATATGGCACTCAGTCGAATTTAAACCTGTTTTGTTCGCTTGCTCCCTACGGAAACTGAAGATCCTGCAAGCCATATTTACATGTTCCAAAGCTCCAGAGCAGAGCAAGCTCAACTGAATTTTGTTCCCTCTCCAAAACTCAAAGGAGGAGGAGCCCAGCTACGAGCAGGCAGTTTCAGCCTATGCCATCAGCTCTTTGCTGTCCTAGCCAACCTAATGGCCTGCCTAACCCAAGAGCCAGTGCTGAGAATCCGGCTTTAAACAAAACTAAATCATCAACATCCCTGCCACCAAGAGCAGGAGTAAGACCTTAAATTCAAATTCAGTAATACTCCAGTTATACCTTAAGCATCCCACTGGGCCTGGACTGGCCAAGGCAAGTTCTGTACACACAGGGCAAATCCAAGGCTGCTGAACTGGACATGAGCATTCCCAAGAGCTTCCAGACTCATTTCAAGTAAAACCTGGAGAGCCTTTCCAGGCACCAGCAGACAACAATGGGAATCACCCCTCTGCGGGATGTGGTTTTATTTGGCTCCTCTTGTGTAAAACTCCACTCCTTGCAGAAGCTACAGAATGTCATCGAATTGCGCTGGCCAGCTGAGCCGGCTCAGTTTCTCTCGGGATGCACTCACAAACCCAAATGGATTGGTCTGAGTGCTCAGTGTCCTTTCTCAGACCACTGCTGGATTAATACAGTTCTGACTTTCCTATATATTTTAACTACAGTCACTCAAAGGATCAAATACTGGTACATAAATATAGAATTTAAGTAGTGTGAGGCTTTTTCCTTGAGATTTCACAGTAGTGCAGAATACTATCCTTGTAAAATAACTCTGACCTGCAATTTTCAGGCAATTAATTTCCTTGAAATACAGGCAAATACTTTATTCTTCAAACAATAATCACAGAATACACTTCAGCTTTGTCACCAGGATTTATTTTTATTTAAAAGAACAACAGGAAATGGGGGGAGGGGGGGAGGAAGATTTCTATTAAAGGACAATTCACTGAAAGGTCTTTTAGCTGGCAATTGTCAGCACTGCTCAGGGCCAATGGATCAAATTTAACTCTCAAAAGTGCTGATGGTTGTATGAGTCTTCACAGTAGGAGCTGGAGCTCTGGGCCACTCAAGTTCAATTTTTGGTGTTACCATGGGATGTAGGAACTGGGATCTTGGTGAGCAAAGATTTGCTCTGTATTTGATGCACTGGGTAAAGTGGCATTCTTAAAATCACCAGCCTCCCAAGCAGCTAGTAAGCCAGCAGGAGGTTAGTGGGAAGAGAAAGTAATTGTCCTTTGTGCCTCTGAAAATAGCCAATATTAAAGGATCCTCTTATGTATTACCTGCGTTTCAATCTACGCTTGCAGCTCAAAGGGAAAGAAAGAGGCTGGAGGAGACAGAAAATGAAGCTGTCAGAAATATTATAGGAGACCCTCCTCAAGCTGTCATCAAGTGTATGGTGTCCTCACCCAGAACCCTGTGCAGCCAGCAAGGATCAGCGCTCTGTAAGCAACAAAAACTTGTTCAGACAAGGCCTTTACCTACCCAGAGCGTGCTGTGCATGTGCCTGTGCATTCACCTGAAGGGCTGGAGAGCTGGGGAAGGCACTGCACGAGCGATCCTCGGACACTCATCCAGGATGTGCATCAGTGCAGCCAGCACCACGTGGACTCCACTGTGCATAAGTCACTGGAAATCCACTTCACCTGCAGCCTCCGCTCTCCACGCAGTGCCAAAAGAAGGTGGAAGTGCAGCGAGACCAGAATGCAAACCTAATGCTCTGATCTTGACCTGAATGTTACGTTAGCAAATTTCCCAAAATGAAACAGATGTGGCTGCTGATTTCCCTAGACCTACTGTTTGGTCACAAAACGGAAAGGAAATTTACTTAGGGTCTGGGCACAACACGAAAAAGAAAACCCTCCAAAGCCCCCAGTGCTTCAGCGCTGCTGGAAAGGAGCTCACTCTTGTTTCGAGCCTCAATTCAAAGCTGTCTAAACCAAATTTGGGTCTGAACTTGACTGCGTAATACATCCTAAGTGATTAACTGGACTGTCTCTAATGTCTGGAAGATATGGAGAATATAAGCAAAACAGATTACAAAAACCCCTGAACTTACAGTACAGGAGACTTAAAGGCTTTCCAAGGGCCATTCCAGAAGGGCCCAGATGCCCACTCCCTCACCAGCAGCATTCCCACTGCCTGCTGTGTGAGCACAGCTCTGCCTGTTCAGGGAACATGTGAGGATCCTCATCTTGAAAACAGGAAAAAGAAAACTTCTTTGCTAATAGGAAAAAAATCCTTGTAATAATACTAATCTATTTATAATGGTCAAAAAATATGACAGCTTACAACAGCGTCAGAGCAGCGCTTTGGCAATATTTTAGCATACTGCTGTATTTTTAGAAGGACTGTTCATTTACTTTCTCCTAAATGCTGGAGTTCTTATTTTTCAACAAACGATCTGTTTTTTGGTGTATCATATGCCAACATCAGAGTGTTTTATCTCAGGGTAAGTAGGAACTGCAGGCAAAAACAAAGCTCCTGCACACACGCTGCTGTGCAGCAGCGCTGCCGGAGATGCCAAATCCCAGTCTCCTCCCGTGCTTTATGCAGCGACAGCTCCGCCACTTACAAACCTTCCTGGAACGCGGCGCTGCGTTCCCACCACGAGCAGCAGAAAACTGTCGGGTTTCTTCATCCTGAGCATTGAGGAACTATCCCATTGTAAACAGCAGGGCTGACAGTTTAATGGTGTTGCTCAACCTAACTGGTTCTGGCGAGCAGCACAAGCGACAAGAGTGCAGCAAGAGGTGTTTAAGCACTTTTGTGTTTTCTCAGCACAGGGTACCGTACTAGTTCGAAGTTCAGCTGCAAGCTACCTGTGAACTTCAGTGAAAAGCTGTAAGCTCTCTGTTAAGTCTCACCTGGGCCTACGAGATCACGACAACGGGATGATGACCCCAGACCCTAAGAACCTCTACAGCAGCAGCTCCAACACCTATAGACAAAATCCACAGGCTGTTATTCTCTTTCTAAAAAAGCATGTATGAGCTTCGATTTCCTACAAAAACTTAGGCTAAATCAAATACATGTGCACCCACATGTTAACTGAATTCACTTGAAACCATCAATAATCTCAAATGTCCATCTGTTTACACAAGCCACTTGCAGCTTTCAAGTCTTGTGCTCCTTATAGTGTAACTCTCAACCAAAACAGTCGAAGTGCAAGCAGAAAGCTCTGCTGTGAGATTTCCATGCATAATGACCATGTGTTTATTGGGTTTTCATGTTCAAATCATGTCAGAATAGACATGCTATCCATTCGCAAGATGCAACACACCCGTGCCAGCCTCTCCCTCTTCAGCTGCAGAAGCCTCATAAAACAAAGCTGGCTCTAACCTGGACAGATATTATAGCTAGATTTAAAAATCCTCCCTTTGCAGTAACAGTTTGATAGCTGTACACGGTATAGCTTGCAGGACAAACAATTAATTTCTGAGGCAATAATGTATCTTCCAGGTCTGGCAGGGATTAAGAGCAGCAGATACAAGTAGCTGTTTGCAGGTAAGTTTCGGGTGATAAATACTTGGAGGAAAAACTTTGTACTAGCTCCTCATAAAAAGTTGCCTTTTAATGTGAGAGGCTCACTTCAGCAAGGCTGCACACAGCTAGCTGGATTTAAACTGGAAGGATGAAAGCCAGGACACGTTATCCTGCAGTTCTGCAGCTGGAATCAAACTTCCTTTCCTAATCTGAACTAAACTCAATATTTCATTCTTTGACAGAGATGGAGTGAAATGCCGCTCTGTTAAAAGTAAAAAAATCAACCACAAACATTTTCTCTCTAATTTTAGGATACTGCTGGCTTTCCTTTTAGAAGAGGTCAATGTTAGCAACGATAGCAAAAGCTACCTGTGCCAGCATGTGATACCAGCCTCTCAGAGAAAACAGTTCTTATCAGACACCGTCCTCCTGGACGTCCCTGCTGTATTGTTGTTGATGATGATGATTGCAATGTTGAACGCCTACAAGTCTCCCACGTGCCTATTTCGTTGGCCTGCTGTTTTTCGGTATTTAAAAAAAAAAAAAAAAAAGCTCCAGGCCATTATTCATGAGCAGTACGAAAACAAATCACTCTTAGACCTACTCCTCTTGCAGATTCCCACACTTATTACCCAAAATCCCACAGCTCGCTATTGGTTCTACCCTTGACCAAAGTACAGGGCTGAGGCAGCATGCCATCCCCTGGGAAAAGCCGATCACGTTCCTCCCGGCAAGCGGCTCCGGTTATTCTAGGATCGCAGTTGGGCTGGAATAAAGTCCCCTAACTTTTCAGAGAAGGCAGCACTCGGTCTCGCCGCCAGTGCCTGGGGACCCGCGGGGACGAGCGCGGCCACGCTGCGCACCCCGACCGGGAAATCGCTTTTGCCCCCGGACCCGTTTTCTTTTTGAGGGGAACAGAGCCGAAACGAGCGAACCGAGAGCCTCCAGCCCCTTGCACAGAGCCACCCTCCTGCTCGGGCAGAAGCGAGGAAGGTGCCTGGCAGAAATACGCAAAGATGCTTATCCCGTGCCCCCCACCCCGGTGCCGGTGCGGTGCCCGCCGTGCCCCACGCTCGCCCCTGCGCGCTCCCCGGCAGCGGCGCGGCGGCCGCCGCTCGGCACTCACGCACGGAGAGCCAATTACAATAATTTAAAGCTTCCTGTCCGCCAGCTCCGCCGGGATCGCGAGGGCTGAGCCATGGCCGAGCAGGGCG
>VZRN01004150.1:1301640-1361178 GCA_013397935.1 Dasyornis broadbenti
GCGGGGCTGCCGCGGGTCCCGGGGACATCGCTCCCGGGTCCCTTCCCGAAGAGCAGTTCCCCCTCCCGCCCTTTAGCTCAGAGTAAACACGCCGGGAGTTGCGTGTCCGTGGGCGTGTGCGTGTCCGCTGGCACCTCCCGCGCCGGCAGCCCCTGTCACAGCCATCGCGCACAAGCCCAGCCGCCCGTGGGGACGCCCGCTGCATCCCTCCCCTCTCCTCAGCTCCCACTTCATTCCCAGGACCCCCGGCCGGGCACAGGAACCCGAGGGAGAGGCAGAAGTTGGGGCTCCGTGTCCCGCAGGGGCCGCAGATGGGGCGGCGGGCTCAAACCCCCCGGTGTCACCCGCGGCCCCGGGGTGACCCCAGCAGGACTGCGGCTCTCAGCGCTCCGCAAGCCGAGCCCGGGCCGGAGGGGCCGGGGCAGCCCCCGCCGTGTCCCCGCTCCCCCGGGCGGGCTCGCAGTCCGCCTGTGCCCCGGAGCCCCATCTGCACGGTTACCTCCTCTCGTCCCGCTGTCCTGCAGCACGCCCCAGCCGCGTCCCGAGCTGGCCCCGCCAGCCCACGGGGACCGCGCCGGCCCTGCCGGGCTCCGTGCGGGGCTGGGGTACGCGCGGGTGCCTGCGGGGGAGTTGTGTTTTCTCTCGTCAGCAGCCCCGGTTCTGCCCGTACCCAGGGCTCGGAGCCGGTCCCGGTGCCGCGTGGGAACGGCAGTGCAGCCCGGGGCTGGCGGGGACCCCGCCGCTAATAAAGTCACGCTCTCCAAGTACCAGGTCTGCCTCTCGCTCGCTCTCGCTCTTGTTTACTTACGGGGTCTTTTATTTTTAATGGAGCGGTTTGTACACGTGCTTTTCCGAGGCGCAGAAGCCGGCTGGACGGGGTTCGAGCCTGGGAGTGGGAATCGCAGAAATCCGCACCCTGAGCCAAATTGCTCAAAGAAGAGCAAGTTCGGTTATTATTCATCTCCACGAGGGAAGTCTTATCTTCTACAAATATTTGATACTGGGACAAGTCCAATAATTAACAAGAACAATCAAACAATTTCACTGCCTTCTTGGGGATTTAAAAAGTCATCATCTGGAATTCATGAACATTACAACCTTTTTTTTTTTTTTTTCCCTGCTTGGATACGTTACTATATGTGATCTTTGCAGTGTGTGTGTGTGTCCCTAAGTGATTTTACCCCTTCATGCAAAAAGATGCAAACCATTAACGGCCCAGATAAAATTCACAACTGCTGATTCAGTGAGACTTCAGACCTCTCCGTAGGAGTGGTGAGAGAGGGTGGTAACCCTGACGGGAAAAGGAGAAAAAAAGAAAAGAGCTGCAGAAATGTTTCTTTCTTGGCTTCCTCCCTACCTCTGGGGCAGGAACTCCCACGGGAGTCCTGTGGGTGGGATGGGAGCAGGGCAGATGGAGCTTGGCCAGCTCTGTATAGGTGCAAGCATCAGCTCTCCCAGCCAGCCCCAGAACTCCTCATTCCAGAGAAAAAGCCAGGCTGGGAGAGCCATGGGGCTGGGAGAGCCATGGGGCTGCTGAGCTCTGCAGCAGCATTTCTGGCATGGCACAGGCCTGGATTTCAGGACTTGCAGTGAGCCAGGTGGGACAGATGGGGAGTGGACCATGGCCCAATTGTATCCAAAAAACCCAAACCAATTCAGGCGTTTGAGAAAGGTGGCCACACACTGAAACGGTCAAGTTTCACCCTGCACTGTGCCAGTCCCAAACTGAGCACAAGCTCTGGCACTGGCTCTCAAAGTCACACACCCTTGGTCCCCACCTGCTCGTGCAAATCCTGCTCCTGATGGCTGCTGGCCCCCAGCGCAGCACAGGCAGTGGAAGAGGCGGGGCACGGAGCTCTGCTCTCTCAGCTCGTCCCAAACCTGGGGCACTACAGCCAGACTGCCCCGGCTCGGGCTGGCAGGATCTGTGTGCCCTCCCCACATCTTCCAGAGCTCTTTTCTATTCATCCCCTTCTCACAGATTTTTTTCTTTGCAATGAGCACTGCCCCCCCCCACCCTTACCCCTTGCTTTATGCCAAGTCCTCCTCACAATCATGATAAAGTTCCTTGCAGTTCAACACAAGAAAGGAATGAGGGTGGCTGGGTCCAAAACTAATCTGGTGCAAAGAGAAAAAGCCAAATGCTGGTGCATTTTATTTAAGATCAAAAGCACAATGGTGTGAGATTGTATTATGCTCTCCACAGGAGCTGTATTTTTCTAGTTCTACAATAGGATTAAGGTGTTCAGTGGAAAAGAGAATTACAAAAAAAAAAAAATAAAAAAGAAAGGAAAAAAGCCCCATTGGACTGGTAGTAGCTGCATTCGAGTTTGTCTTGAATAATGAGGATATTTCATTACTCACAGACTCTAGCATCCTATTTCCAAACACTTTTTAAAACAAGTGAATGCCAATAATCATTTAATTTCTACTGTTTATTGCAAAGGATTCATTCGGGAGTGGGGAAGGGGTTATTTATTTATCTAAAAAGGAAGGATGTTGGCATTTCTGCGTTGACTCGTTTCAACATTTCCAGTCAACCAAACGCTTTTTAGTAGAACCTAAAGACATCTCCTTATTTAGCCCTGCATATTTGAGTGCACAGGATGTTGGATGTTAGCACACATGGGCTGGACACAGCTGGGAGCACAGCTTCAGGACACTTTTCCACCCTGAACAACTAAAGAAAGCACAAAAGAAAATTTTCAGTGCAACTGACCCAGTGAAAGATAGGCCACTGTGTAAAAATTGCTAGCTATTTTAAATGTGAAACTTGGCAAAGCTCTGGCTAACTCTCAGTTTCCCTGCACCAGGGAAGCATGGCCTGAGCCTGGTTCTGTTCCAGTGTTCACGGAATGTGGCTGTGTTGAAATGAAAGGTATCACACAGCTTTACCCTGAGCAGTGGGCACCTGGAATCACTTTGTGAAGGTGGTTTGTGCACAGCTCTGTGTTCAGTAGGTTTTCCCCAGCCCTGAACCTACGAGTTCACCCATCAGAGTTTTAGGTATGACTCTAAAGAAAAGAAATGTACAGAGAGATCTCTCTGCTCACACAGAGCTTATCTGTCTTCAGTTCTCCCTGACTTTGTCCCTTCACTACCGCTCTTCACGAGCTGCTTCTTGCCTCATCCTCCTAGAAAATTCATAGCTCCGGTTTTCTACTCCATTGAGCCTTGGCACACTCATTTTCACCAGAGCTCCTGTAAAATGCCACCTTCCTCACATGGGACTGGTTTGTTGCTACCTCTTGGAGGCATAAATGACAGCATTGAAGAACAAAGCCCGAGTCCTGTAAAACAACATTATCTTTGTGCCAGAGTAATCCAATTATGGAGGTACTGAGATAACCTTAAAGCCATATGAAAATGAAGAAACCACTTAGGAGCTCACAAACATCTGTTTTCATATCAGAGAGCATCAGCACAAGAACACCCTGATGTGGTCCTAATCAGCCCAAGCTCCGCTCTCATCTTCTGCGTTCAGCATGGCTTATCTGCTCCTCCATAATAAAATCAAGATGATGCTTGCACTGATTTCTGCTGCTAGGAAAAGCCTCTGCTGCTTAAATTAAAGCAATGTGGTTCTGTGCAGGTCTTGTCTCCTCCCAGAGGCAATAGAGAATCCCATCTATGATATTTCAAAAAGACATTAAAATAACTTCCCAGGGAACATAAAACATGCTGCCGTTGTGTCCCTGAATAGGGCGCAGTCTCCAGGATTTTTTGTTAGCTGGTTCCTGAAATTAAATGATGGAATCATGCTTCAGCAGAACAACTGGCAGTTTGCATCCCACACTTAGGTCCTATTAACTAAATAAGGAATATATTTATTTTTAGTAGAAGGTGCACACAAAACCTAAAAGAAACAGGAAATGTTGATTGAATTAAATGTCAGTGTGGCGTTCTGTAATTTAAACTACTGCAGGCACATGGAATGATAAAGAGGAAAGGAAGCCAGCTGAAAAAGTTAAAATACTTGCTTTGAGTTGTCCACGCTGAGCAAAAATTAAGTATTACAAGAATCTGTAAACAGCTTTCAGCTTCAATAATGGATTAAAGGCACGAGCCACAGTCATCTATCATGCTACCAGTAGCAACCCGTAGATTTCAGTGAGATTACTCGTATATATAAAAATAAGCATAATCTATCAGGACATGCAGATGAATAAAGACAGTCACAAGGATGGATTTAAGAAGCAGGCTGGAACTTCATTAACACAATATTTTCACATGTCAAGCAGTTAAGTGGGCCCAGTGCAGGGATTACAAAGGTACAGTTTAGGGCAGATCTTCCCTAAGCTCTCTTTTACAACGAGCTCACATCTGAAGCCTGCCCCTCAACCCTTTCCCAGGAAAAAGGAGGAGGACCTAAAACCCCACAACACTTCAGTTAGGTTTGCTTCTTTCCTAGGCACAAATCCAACTGCAAAGTTCCAGATTTCTCTTTTTATTTCAGCCTTAGTCCCCACTGAACATGATCAAAAGCTTTCCATCAATTCCAACAGATGAATAAATATGGATATTCTCATATATTCCATTTCCAAATCCACCTTTTCCACCCACCCCTCACTATAAAGGCCCTCAAAACATTTTAGGCCTCCCCAGCTCTGCCCTAATAGAAGAACACGCCGTTCTTGACGCCAGAATACCCAATCAAGTGACAGCATCCCAAAATCACAGATTGTCCGTGAGACAGGAGAGGATTAAGACCCAAACTTTAACTTCGCTTTTGTGCCTGCCAGGAGTGAGAGAACCCATCGAGGATCCCAGCTGGAGGTCTCATGCACATGTCCTGGCTGCCCCCTTTCCTTCCTGGCTGTTCACCCCAGCCCAGGCCAATTAATGGTGGAAGCCCTTGCAGGACGAGAAACCACGTGCTGATGCTGTGGGCACCACCAGGAACGCGTCTTGCACGGCTCAGTGGGGGTCACTCAGGGCTAATTAACCAGGGCAGGCCATTAGGACAGCGCAGACGTGGAACTTCAGACCCCCAAGGAGCCCAGGTAGGTCGGCACCGCGCACCATTGTGCCCAGTGTGAACTTCAAACTCAAACCCAGGCTGCAAAAAAGTTTTCAGAGCGATTTCCAGGAGTTTCAGGCACTCTGCAAGTCGAGAAAAATTGTGGCATGGAGCTTTCCAAAAGCAGGTGTCTTTCATTTTTTAAACCTAGCCACATTTTCTAAAACCGGTGATTGACTGCAAGAGGGAGGTAATCAAAATAATCTGTGACTTCTGAAAATAGAGGCCAGTTCCTGTGAGTAAGTTTGAGCAGGACTGGGCAGTTAGTGTCTTATCAGTAGCACAGGAACAGGGATTTGTATATACTGTTTTATGAAGATTGTTATCTCTACAGCGCTGCTTAAATGAAAACAAAAGCAAAAAAAATTGCCGTAAAAGGACAGAAAAAATGAGTCACTTCCCCGTCATTGCCAAAAGCCTCTAATTTTCGATATAATCAACCTCTGTGCCACAAGAGAGAGTTCTGGGTTTTTTATATACATTAGGTGCGGCAATTAATATTAAAATAAGGGTGGGAAAAGTGGTGTGACCTTGTTTAAAATGTAGCACATTGCTGTAGGATTATTCTGCATCATGTATGCAATAAATAGTGCCCTCAAGAAAAGCAAACAAACATAACAAAACCAAACAGAATTAAGTAAAATAATGGCCAAATCCCCAGTTAAAAAAAAAAAAAATCGTACTACAAAGTTTGTTCTCTTAATTTGTGATCATTGCGTGAAAAATCACAGAGCATATGCAATTTTTGCTACAGCATTTCTCATGCAAAGCTGTTTCCTTGCACTGCCATCTTTTGTGGAGTAACACAGCTCCTAATATCCCTAAATTACTATCATAAAAACAAAAAGGAGAGGAGGTTGCACTGCAATGAGCTGTCGTTTGTGTTGGTAACAGGGCAATCGCTGATTTAAAATTGGCATTGGAGCTCCTTTTGTGAAATGATTGCTGGGTTAGGAAAACAACCCTTTAAAGCAGCAGCATCGGAATTTCTAAGGAAAGGCTCAGGTTCAGCGCTCGTTCTGCTCTGTGTTGTCCATTAGACCTGCACTTATTTTCACGTGTGCATATTCTGCCGCTCTGGGAGTGTCCTGCAGGAATGAATGCTCGGAGGATCACTGTCTAGAAGGCTCAAACAAGAGCTTTATGTTTTACCTTTGAAGAAGACAAAACCATGGCATATAAAGAAAATTCTCTTAGGAACTCAACGCCTGTTTTACCTGTGCACATGCTCACGTGGCTACAGGTGTGCAGTGAAAGATAAGCAGTGCCAAATATTCTATCTTCTGCTTTTCCAGTGTGTGGGCATTCAGGCTGCTCACTACAAGTGACTGCACAAGGTGAGAGGCACCGCAGAATCAGGCCCCAAAGATTTTCTATACTGGATCAGATCACTGGTGCATTAAGTGTGTCACCTCACAGCTGGGTGCTCCAAAATGAGCCCAGCTATCTGAGCAGTGCTGTGGGAACTGCTCTGGCAGTCAGGTTGCATCCAGGAGAGGAGAGTGGGGTTTGTGTTTTATTTTCTTTTACTCAGAGCTGCCCTTATTTGGGATCACACTGTTCAGACTTCCTTAACAGTTAAACAAGAGTATCTGCCTCTTGTTGTCACACAGGATGTAAGGCATGGCATTAGGAATTATAAATAATGGCATGAGAGAAAACAAAACAACACAACAAACATCGTTTTCTCACTGTTTTCATGTGCTGCTGTGGTATAAGAAAATAGTCCACAGCATAGGAAACACGTAATAAGTATTCCATGATTTATGTCAGGGCGTTTCACACTGCAGAGTTAACTTGTGGAACTTCACAGCTTTATATAATGATTCATTGAAGCCAGAAATGTGATTTAATATCACGTGAATGATAATTATATACAATATCAGGAATAGCCAGATATCAGCAACATGAAGTAGCACAAATGTATCAGCACATAACGCTGCCTAAACCTTTCAGAGCTTTCATTGCTACACCTCGGTGACAATCAGACCTCAGCTCAAGTCACAGGCACAAATATTCCTAAAGCACTTCAACATGCTGATTTCAGCATCCAAAACATCCAAAGCAGAAGAGCAAAACTCAGCACACGACAGATCCATCGATCCTGGTTGTCTCATATTCAAAACTATTCAAAAGCAATTACATACCTGCTGTCTGACTGAAAGTCAATGGCACTTACATGTGCTCCTAAATAGCTTCTCTGGAAATCAGCTTCAGCCACCGAAAAACCCCAAAAAAGTGCACAAAGAGAATGCATGTGCCTACACTCACAAAAAAAAACCCAAACGAAAAACACACCCAAAACCAAACCAAACACCCAGGTAAAACCCAGCCTCTTAAGCTGCTCACTTGTGTACTATTTTTAAAAAGAGTTTCATTTCAATAATATTTTTAAACATATGCCTGGTGATCCAGCTTCCCCAGATCACAGAGCAGAACAGAAAAGCTTTCAAGGAGAACAGGTGTCCCACCATCCATTCACTCTCAGTCACTCTGAAACACAGGACTTGACTGCAAATCTTTTGCCAAAAATTTAAGGTAATTCAGGAAAATATTTCTTTATCCTTTTTTTTTTTATATATATATATTGGTAGAACTGCTTCTCTTCAGACAAAACAGAATAAGAGAGGAGCAAACCAATGATCTAGTTCTCCAAATGTTTCTGTGAAGAGCTGTTACAGATAAAGTTGAGATTTGACTAGTGAAAAACAGCTTTTGAGTTGGATGGGTTCACATGGGCTGATTTTCCTGACCATGTGACTGAACCACCTCTTGTCACCTGCTGCAGGTGAGGAGCCCAGGCCCATGGCTGTCCCAGGATGTGCTGGAATGCAGGGCGAGCTCCGGGGCAGGGCAGGCTGAGGTCAGCCTCCTGCTGGCACCAGGTGCAGGGCACTGTGCAGAAGGGGCAAGGCAGGAAAGAAGGCCAGAAGAGAAGAGGTCAGGCCTCTGGATGGAATCAGGATAGAAACAAGAAGTTTCTTGGGACCTGCAGAAAATGATCCATCAGACAAATCAAAAAAATCTCCCTCAGAACCTGTCAGACCAATCAGGGGTCTCTGAATTAGTGTGTGTGTGGTGGGGGTGTCAGTATTTTGTCTGTTAACTGACTTCAAAACAAACTGAAAAGTTTGGAAAAAAACAGAAGGTCTCCAGTATGGACTTCTGTTCAGAAAGAAATCTGCAATAAAACCCCATTGTATTCACCCTCCAAGCCAGAAGCAGGGCTGGTATTTGTAAAGCCAGGGCAGGGATTAGAAGCCAGGCTTGCAGACAAAGAGCAAATCCAAGAGTTCACAGCAAGGACTCTCCAGCTATAATATTCCTGAAGTCCTTCTCACCCACACACCAGCTGTTTATATCTGGAATTTCCTTTTCTCTGTTAGAGTTTCAGACTGACACTCTCACAGCGAAGGCCTTCATGCAGCTGATCAGTTCAATTTCCTTTTTGAGCAAGGAGGTTTTCAAAAAGAAAAGTGGCTGTGACACAGACACAGCCAGCATCCATAAGGAAGCAGACACTGAATGTTAAGGGGGCAGGAGGAGAAGGGTCAACAGCAGGCATGGGATGTGAGGGAGAGGCACCAAGGAAGACACAAAGGAGCCCTGAAAAGCATCAGTTATGAAGTAGAGAGTTTTAACTCTGCTTAGGGAAGGTTGGCTGGGCCCAGACTTTCGGGACTCTTCAAGGCTTTCAGAATAATTTAATACTCATCTTTGTTTTAGCAGGTAAGGGCGTTTTCACTCAGGAACGTTTGGCATCTCTGGAAGCACTCCAGAGCTGGAAAAGCTATCTTTGCCTATTTCAGCTCTCTTTGTTCACACTCATAATCTATTTAGTGGCTGAATAGTTGGAATGGCATAGAAAACCAATCACCCTCCCACTCTCGTGTTACCTTCCCCTACAACCTGTTTACCCTCCTCGCCTGCTGTTTTCCTAAAAAGCAGCTTGCTGACAAGTGGCAGGATTACCATTTCCGTGGTGACACAGCTCGTCAGAGAACAATGGACGGAGATGAACGTCATTTTTGAAGCAAAAAGAATGGCATTCTTTGGATACATTTATTCCACAGAGGTGGTAAATCCAATCTTGCTTGTTGCTGTAATTCCCAAGCCCACCTTCGCCCCTCTTGGTGTAATCAACTCCCTGATGATCAGGGCCCAGCCAGTGCTCGTGTGTGTGTGAGGCAGTGAGTGTGCAATAGGGCTCAAGTTCTCCCTGGTCCATGAGGCATGTGAGCATCCTATGACTGAAAATCTGCTCCCTTGCATAATCCTGAGATTAGCAAATTTCTAGTAAAGGATATCAGACAGAAATGGGAGGAGGAAAAATGCTTAAGGTAAATAACAGAGGAAAACCCAGCCTAAGAAATGGACTAACAGGATTCCTGCTCAGTTCCAGCTGCATCTCTGTCATTGATGCCTGTGTGAACCGGAGTGAGGTACGGCAGCTCCTCTGGCTTTAAAATCCTTTCTCTTACAAACAGCTGAAGTAGGTGAAGCTGTTTTAGAGATCCTTGACTGGTTAGAAGCCGAGTTGTACCAGTGCCAATTGGCCATAACCAGGTGCTGACAGGTAGAGGAGGAAAGGTTAGCAGATCACAAAATCTGCCCTGCTCAAACGGTGACATTCATGAAAAATGTCACTGGCTGACAGTGATGATCATCTTGGCAGCTGCGTTCGGTGGGGTCCGGGGTTGCGCACACACAAAGAGCTGAAAGGTGCTCACTGGCCTTCCTCAGGTGTGCTCCTGGCTGCTGGCATTTTTAATGCTCCAAGGGGAGGTGTTTTCCAGAGATGCCTCTGTGGGAAGGTGCCATGGGCATTTTAACAGTTGCAATTTCACAGGAAGAGTTGGCACTACCTGGCAGGGTGACACTGGAGTTCCCATGTGCTTCTGTGTCGAAGAACTGATCCCACAGGCTTTGTGCGACTAGGACGCTTCTAGAGGATGGGCAGTGTCGTCCCCGACAGAGACATGGATAAATTTTAGCAAGTATGAAGTGCATCCACGTGCCTAATTCTTGCATTGCACTCTTGGGGCCAAAATAAAGTTCTTTGGTTTGGGATATTTCAATGAAACCTATTACCAAAACTGCCATAGCAGCCTCCACCAAGTCCAAAAGAGAAAGTAACATCTTACAGAATTTCAGGTGACTGTTTGAATTGAACATCAAACCTGAATATGGCTCCATGGGTTGCAGGGCTCTCCTGCTGATTTCATTTCTGAAGACAAGACAGTTCACCCCGAGAGGTTCTTCTGCTTGTATAAAGAGAGAAAATAATTTCTACTCAGATCATCTATCTGTCTGAAATCCACAGAGTTTTCACCAGCAGTTCCTTTCATTTGTGGTGAACCTTGTTTTTGGTTGGGAGCAGAGGGGAGGGAGGCAAGCAGGCAACCAAGAAAAAGCTTGAGAGAAGAAGAAGCTTAAGAGAAAGCCTGGGCTGATGCACACAGAAGTGTTTTCCAGCTGGGATGTCCCCTTTGCTCTGCCCAAACCTGTTGCTCTGCCAACTCCCTCCTCAGGCTCCCCCCGGAGCTCGGGAAGCGGTGGCTCCTGGCATCTGTGGGGACAGCTGGGTACCTGCCTGGGGCTTGCTCCAGCTGCATCAGCTCCGGGCAGCCTCCCCTGCACACCTGGCAGCACACCAAAAACCCATTTGAGTCTTTAGCAAAGATATTTCCCTCCCTCATAGTGTTTGGAATCCTTTGTTAGTTGCGCTTGGAAGGGCTCCAGGTGGCCCAGGAGACAAAACAATGCAATCCCTCAAAGCCCACGGTTCACCCGTGTGTCAGGGCGGGTTCTCGCACGTACTCGCTCTGCGGAGCTACCGGGCCGTTCCTTCCAGAGATCCCTGCCCTCCCATGGGTGCCTTGTTGCTTTGCAGCAAGGTGGAACCGAGCAGATCATCCACCGGGGTGATGTAAAGCCCAGCGTCCCTGAATTCATTGTTGGCTGAGCAAGGAACAGAGTCAAAAAGTCAAGAGAGGAATTCGTGTGTGTACCTAATGGAGGCTCCAACGCACCCTTTGTATGTGGATAAAGGACCCTGCATATTTACAGACAAAAGTCATGAAACCTACGAGGTTGTTTAAACTTCGTCTTTTAGTAGTCCTAATTCTGTTTTCTTTACAAGCTGGAGTGTTTATGGTTTGAAATCCACATAATCACAGCTGTCTCGGTCTCGGTGATCCCCTTCCTGATGCAAGGTACTTGGTGCAGAAGTAAATTACTCCATATCATTTTCTTAGAAGATTATTAAAAGAATATCTCATAGCATTCGGGTTGCCAGTTTGAACTGGGTGGCAAACTAGAGGTGGCAAACTAATTAACACCTCAGAAATATAACAGATTAAAAGTGAGTATTTCTGTCTCATTTTGAACCCACTCAAACACAATGGATCTGTAAATTCAGCTCAGAAGCTGTTGGGGGTGAATTCTGCTGAGAAGAAATTATGTTCAGAGAAGACAGAGAAAGCATTGCAAGGAAGAAATAGAGCACAAGACAGAACAGAAATCTGAGAGGATGAAATATCTGAAAGATTACATGGAAAGTAAACAGAAATAGAAATATTTTCATTAAAACAAAGAAACAACAAAAAAAAAGAAAACCCCAACTCTACAGGAGCCCAAATTGATGGAAATCCTTTTTTCTATACATACCACAAGGTTTAGTTTTCCTAGAAAACGAGCTATTTCAAATTAATTGTCATTGCGTAAAGGACAGACTTCATGCTCCCCAGCACAAAGTGACAAGCCCTGTGAATTGCTTCCACCCAGCTCGTAATTCACGAAGGAGCTGGTTCTGCACAGGAGTTCTCTGGGTGCCATTACTGCACACAAAGTGCCAAAGAGATGGTGAGGGCCCATATGTCTGCAGATCCCCCCAGCCCAGGCACATCCACAGAAGACGTGGGAGGTGGAAATCGCAAAGCTGAGTGCAGTCCACACCAGCACCCTTAAATCTTAGAGCCACAAGTGTTTATGCATCTGCTAGTGAAGATTAGACTGTCCGTATCATTAAAATTCAACGCATAAGTGGAAATACTTAAAATACAAAAGAAAAAACTTTATATAGCAATTTCCCCCCCCCTCCCTCCGAGCTGGTTTCTCTCTCAGTGTGGCTCTGCCAGCTTTAATGCCTGTTATTTTTAATTTGCCATACAAGAGGAAAGGCAATCAGGGAAGTTCATGCGCTCACATACACTCGTGCACATGCGTGCGCCGATGTATATCATACATAATTTCTCAAAGTAAATATGTAGTGATTAATTTAATAAAAGAAATAATTGCAAACAGCATACTGGGTCATGGGTGACAAATCTAATCGTTTACCGAGAGAAATATATGCAGAAATAAACAAGATATAGCTCATAAGCAATGTGTGGGAAGTTAGCTATGATTCAGCCAAGCGTTTGGATTTGTTGTTTGTGGACAGAAGGTTGCAAATTTAACCACTTAACAGACACCTCTCTAATTTCCTGGTAATTAATGATTTTTGTAATGGTTATTAAGGCCTCCAGCCCTAGTACTGTCAGCTCATTATTGTATTTGTGAATTAACTGTAGCAGTTAAAAATATAGGTGGACAAGAAGCAGCTCCATCTTATCCTGGGCTCTTGCAGCACTCTGAACTAGAACATGTAACCCCTCTAGTGGAAACTGGGAAAAATGGAAAAGTGGCTCTAAAGCATTGCCCACGGTAAGAGATGGACATCCCCAATGCCTCCAAGATCAATAAATGAAAATTTCCTTGATCGTGCATCCTTTCAAATTGCCCCATACTCGAAAAAAAAAATGCAGCATCACTGATACTTTGCTTCAGGATGCAGGAAAAGTGCTTGGAATAGAATGGAGTGAAATGAAGGAAATAAGGTTTGGGCCAAGCATCCTGTTTCACTCCAATAAGAACACAATTAAGCTGAGCCACCCTGAGAAGCTTCCTTTCAATAAACAGCAACGTCAATTACAAAGTCCTTTAGAACGTGGATGCTGAAACACTGCAATCAAAAGAGAAAAAAGAGGGCAGCAGGTATAAACTTAGGGTACCTTTAATACTTCCGACACGTTTTAATGGGATGCATTCTCACTCCAGAGAATGGGACTATTGAGCTGTTTGAATGGTCTCATTTTCCTCCACAAGTGGGAATGAACTGGAACTTGTTATTGTTGCCCAGGGCTGTGTTTGCATGGTCTGAGCACAGAACTCTGAGCCTCACAGTCCTGAGCTAGCCAGGACTTCCGGCCTCATTCCAGCCATTGGCTTTCTCCCATCTCCATTTCCCCACTTTCAAACTGGTGAAAATACCTAACCTTGGAGTTCCTCGGAGCTGTATGTGTACTCAGCAGCAAAGGAAAATTATTAAGTCTAGAAACACAGCACGACTGTGTAAGCACACAGCACTGGCCACCTGGCTTCCCAAAACCCCCATCTTCGCACCCAGATGAAAACTGCCCTGGATACCCTGAGCAGTGCTGGTTTTGTGTGCTCCTTGTCCTCATCAGGATTTCTTGCCTTGCAAAGACAGCCCCTCTTTCATCACTACTTCATCTCCATATCTCAGTGAAAACAATCAATATCCCTTTTGACATACTATGAAAAGGTCACTGACCTGAGGTCATCTGCATTGCATCTGAGAGCAGAAAATATTTTTTGTTCATTAGGTAAAATGATAATTGTGAAAGAAAAGCTTTAACAAAATCTTCTCTGTGAAGGAAAGTTAATCATGTGCCCATGCACAACTCCAATGGGGTTAGAATTCAGTGGTGGACAGGGAATGACACAAGTTTGTCACAACAGGTTTCTTGCAGGAGGAAAGTGAAGCCCCCTCACAGCCAAGCTCAAGTCTCCATAAAGTTCTTGAAGCTTTTCCTGTTCATTCTCTTTGCACAGCAGTCTGGACTTGCTGAATTTCAGAGTGGGATGGTGGATTCATATTGCAAATGCAAATAACAATATGCTGTGTTGCCCTACAGTGGGACAACTGGTGAGATAGGAGGAACAGAGACACCTGTCCTTGTCCACTTTTGCAAAACTGAGGAGAAGCAGAAAACAATTCTTTCTGGGAATCTGTTTTGCATCCTTTTTTTGTCCCCTTTCTTCCCATGAAAACCGAGGATGGCACTTGCTCATGTTTCTCATCTTGTAGGATTAATGTCAACCATCAAGACAGTAATTGAATGTATATTATTATATATATTTTTTCACTCAGTGTTTAACCTCAAAACTCTCTATTGATTTACAGACTTTTCAGGTGCTGCTAGCACGTGTATCACCATCCTGTGATACAGGAGTATGTATCACAAGCGTTTTTTCATTTAAATGTTAATGTGTACAGGTAATTTTCCAGTATTCAGAAAATGTGGTAAAAGTGTTGAACACTCATAAGGTGCTAGAAAATGCCGTGCCAGATTCTAGAAAAGCTTCTCGGAACCAACACAGCTGGTCAGGAAATACCCCTGCCTGCAATCCAGGCTTGGTTAGCTTTTTAAAAAGGGGCTTTTAAGAGGTTTCATATTAATATTTTAATGCCAGCAGACTGTGGTGCCTTACAGTAATCAATCCTTAAAAGTGATTAATTCCGAGGATGCGCTAAAGGGTGTGCTGCTATATAAAAAGAAAAGGGGATTTTACCCGTTTATTATTTGCATAATGATTGAGGACTCCCCTCAGCTGAGTGCTGGCTAATTTGCAAGACAAAAACTGAATGCTCACTTTCAACGTGCACCTAGTTCAGTCCTAGTGGAAACCCAGGCCGAGACTTGTTGCATGTTTGCATACAGCTGAAGCCGCACCTTCAGAGCACTCAAGTGCCGCTACCGAGATTTTCAAAGCAGCCTGTGAAATTTAATGGGATTTTCAGAAGCGAGCCTCTACTCTATTTTGGGAAATTGAGAGTAAGTGCAGGTGCAAACAAAGACACTAATATAAATCCTCACTCAAAGTTGAAGAACCGATATAAAATAATTAGAAGTCATAAATCAAATACTTGCTATCTAGTGTTTTCATGTTAGCTGAAAGGAGAACTGCAGGACTCTCCAAATAACTTGAGCAGCGCACACGAGGACTCGTGCTCTGCTATTCCTTGCCTGCATTAAAGGAAAACTAATCACACAGGAAATGACCACTTGATCCTAATAGCAGATCCCTGCTCAGATCACAAAGATCAAAACAGCAAGGCGGTGCTTAGTCCCCCCTCAGGGAATTCCTCTGGGACTCACTCAGAGCCGGCACCTGCCTGCAGAAAATCACGGGGTTAAACCCCAGTGCCGCCCATCAGGCACTGTCCCACTTATTCCTAGGACAAGCCACTTCTATATCCAGATGCACTTGTAGCACCATCAGACTGCCCACGTTCCCCACCACCGTTCCTTGAACTAGATTTCCCTGTGCTTGGGAGCTGGAGCGTCTTGGCAGGCTTTACAAACAGAAGTGCAGCTTTTGACCTGCAGGCATTACCCGAGCCCGCAGCGCGCATTTCTCAGCCTGGATGGAGTGCTGGTTTCATGGACGTTTCCGCTATCAGCTCATGACAGTTTCTAGTCTGCCCGGTTCTCCTTTCCGAACACAAGAGCACCTGTTAATCTCAGGGCTGGGCACCCACATGAGCCACTCAGGCTCTGGGGCAGCCGCCGAGGTGCACCAGCACTCTCGTGTCTGGGCTTGAAACACACCCGGTCACAACAAGGCCAGCATTACTTGTCTTTAGCACTCACTGCAGAGGAACTCTGGGGCTGAAGGTTTTGCAACAATTCTGTACAATCTGGCTCTTGATCTTTCTGTAAGGCCTGAAAAATCTGTTTGCCTGCCTGAGTGTCACACTGCAAGTTACCTGCATGGGCGTGATCAGCAGTGCTCCATCCAAGAACAGTTAACCCACTGCTTCCCGAATTGTACATGCACTGGTTTGATGGAAAATATATAAATGGGAATTTAACACCTTCCCCACATCACTGTTAGAGTGTTTTGGAGTGGCCTCCTGGTACACGCAGCATGCGATGCCCTCATGGCCACAGCTCCCCAGGGTTTGATCAGGGAGTCCCTTCTGTCATCTGCTCCACAGGAACAGGATCATTTGCCCTGACGTGAGGTGCCTGGGCATTTGGAATTTTGCTGGGTTTGAGTTAACTAAAAAATTAACTCTGCAATGGTGTTAATTGTCTCCCTAGTGGCTGGTGTGGGACTGGTGTGTTTTGGAATTGTGCTGGAAGCGGTGCTGGTAACACTGGGATGTTTTAGCTCCGGCTGAGCTGGGCTCACACAGAGCCAAGGCCTTTTCTGCCCCTCGGTGAGGGGGCTGGGGGTGCACAGGGAGCTGGGAGGGGGCACCGCCAGGACAGCTGACCCCAGCTGACCAAAGGCATGGCCCAGACCACATGGATCATGCTCAGCACATAAAGCTGGGGGAGGAAGGAGAAAAGGGGGATATTTGGAGTGATGGCGTTTGTCTTCCCAATCCACTGTCCCACGTGATGGAACCCTGCTGCCCTGGAGATGGAAAGCAGGGAATTAATTCCTTGTTTTGCTTTGCTTGTATGCACAGCTTTTGCTTTACCTGTTAAACTCTCTCTATCCAAACTTAGGAGTTTTCTCGCTTTTACCCCTCCCATTTTTTCCCTCAGAGCACAGTGAGCAAGTGGCTGTGCAGAGCTCAGTTGCCATCTGGGGTTAAACCACAACGCCAAGTGAAACATTTCACTTTTCTACACGGGATAATGTCTCTCTCTAGTGGCTAGGTACAGTCACTATAGCCGCCTGCTTCACTTGCAGTTTGGATGGCATTTCTCGTTAAACAATCACTGCCATAATCAAATTCTGTGCTGAAGGTCCCAGGTTAAAGCAGTTTATTGAGCACATCATCAACATGCGGTCCTGACTTCACTAAATCCCATTAGCAAATGTTCATTTTGCAGGGATTGTTAGCTGTTTAATTTCACAGAAAGAATTTTGCTTAGAAAGAGGTGAAAGTTGGTGAAAATACCCAAGGCTTGGGAATTTGTTTCTGGGTAAGTATATCTCAACCAAACTAAAGCTTTTGCCACTGTGAGTCTCAGGACACTTCTGAAATCCCAAGGATGTATAATATTTAGAAAGAGGTGAAAATAACCTTATCCCTCAGCTCCCAATGTATTTCAACTTCTTGTTCTCCTAAAAGCCAACGGAACATTTAGGTGGGGGAAATTCTAATTAAAAAGCGTGATGTTTGAGCGTTAAAAGGCTGCTAACTTGATAAGGCTCTCCCTTCCTCTCCACTTGCTCACAAAAAATAATTCAGTTCAAGTAGTCAGTGACCGAAGGCCAGATTTTAAGAAGTAATTAGATCCAAAAAAGAGCATAACTATGCACCTAGAAGGGATTTCTGAAATTTTCCATTGTGCAAATGGAGAAAATCCCACTGAATGCCTGCCCTGTTATAAATCCAGTTTTCTCTAAACAGTAACTGACCTTCACCATTACTGATATGCAATGGTTGTTTGGTAAAAATAAAGCAGGGATTTCAGTCCAGACTTTAGCGTCCAACCACCACGAGGGTCCTTGATGGTGACTAGGGTAGGAACTTGCTACAGCAGGACACCAAGGCGAGGTCCAGAGTGCCTCTGTCAAGGTTCTGTGCATCGTTAAGGGATTTCCATCTCTGACCCTGCCTTCAATGAGAATCATTAGGGTGGGAGAAGAGGAAATGACTGAAAATCTCATGATGGTGGTTTTTAGCACTCCTGTCCAGTTGTGCCAGCGCAGGGCGTGAAATGGAATCCCTTTGCAGGTGTCGTGCCAGAGCATTGCTCCTAAAATGGCAGGGCAGCCGTTGGGGTGGAGCTTTGAGGTTTTTTCCAGAGTTCTGGACACCTTGAGGATCCCCTGCCGGGACGGGTACCCCTCCCAGCACTCAGGCAGGAGGGCAGAGAGTGGCAGCTGGGAACAAGCCTGGATTCCACCCGTGCTTTTCCCAATGCAGCAACTTCACTGCAGGGAGTGGGAGAGACGGGAACGGCAGGAGAGAAAGAAACCCTGGATCAGGAGGGGACGTGTTCTCGTGCTAGCAAAAAAACACTGCTTTTGCGTATGGCTAAGCCAAGAAGTAGGGAAACTTGGGGATGGGAAACAGCAGGGAAAGCACTTCCACCAAATTATAAACAAGACATTAATTGGGGCTGGGGAAATAATATCCTTGTATTCTCCCAGTGCTGCAAACAAATTGGTGGCAGAAAAACAAGATCTGAGATTTCTTTCCAGTTTTCCAGTCCCATTCTGCATTTTCTAGACCATGCTATTTTCTATTTAGGACAAAACAGACCAAACAAAAAACCCCCAAACAAATGAGATCCTTATCAGAGATGAGCTATGGGACTGATATTTTGAAATTAACACATTGCTTGCTCTATCCTGCAGGCTCCAGCACTGCATTTATCTGGGGCAAACAAAGGTTTTCCCTATAAGCCCAGTGAAATGGCAGAATTTGAACTTCTGCAACTGCCTGGAGTGTCATCACATGCAGGGCAGCTTGCTGGCCCCTCTCACAGGACCAGGACCAGGACCAGGTGACAAAGCAGCCCTGGCACGAGAAGAACCAGGCTGTCCTCTCCTGTGGCAGGACAGTGGACGCACCTAGAGCACAGCCAGGAATTTCTGAGTGGCGCTGACAGGGGTCTGTCCCAGCCTGGGCCGAGCCCTGCTGCAGCTAACGGCACATTTCAGCAGGGAATCAGGCCTGGGAATTGCAGCTGTGCATGAATATTGATAACAGCCGCCAAACGCTCTGCTTTCTATGTCCCCTCCCAGGAGGGGTGAAGTGCTTTCTCAGCAAGGGTGAGACAGTGCTTCCAGGGAGCCAGGAAGGGGGAAATTGTCTCCCGTTTCTGCTGCCTTAGGGCTCGCTATTGCTTGTACAAAAACAAGTGGTGAAGCTGCCGTTTCCTTGGGAGGAGGCAGGATCAGCCCCTCATTTTTCTGCCAGACAACACACCCTCATAATTATGTATTCACACCATATTTTGATAATGGTTCCTTACAGACTAATTAATATGAATGTTTAAGAAGTCTAGTTTTAATATGTTAGTACTGAAGGAGAGACTGCAGTCCTGTGGGAGGTTGTACATATTTCCCAGTGATGAGTACCTTAAATCTTAATGCGTACGGAGAGAGGGGAGCATATGAATCTACAAACGCTTCTTTTACAGGATGGGTTTTATACAATTAAAGAATCCGTTTTCTTGGGAGCAACGGCGATGATTATTTTTAGTTTCTAATAGATGTGCCTCTGTTTGAGGTCTAATATAACATGCAGGCTCTGAAGCTCTTCCTGCCATCTAGAGGTGTGGATCCTCTGGTGACTCATGGAGTGAGTTGCCTTTGTGGCATGTCTCTCACCACAGCACTAACAGGGGCTTTTTCTTCCATCCAGCCAGCTGTTTTCATGAAGATTGCAGGGACTTAACAACTTTGAAAATGTTACCTTTCTTGATGCTGAGCACAAAAGTTTCTGGGAAAGGATGGGCAAAGAGAGATCAGTTATCATGTGAGACCTATTTCCTTAGGAAAGTAGTTTAAAAACAGTTGTAAAATGAAAATATTCCCTTTCTTAAAACAAACAAACAAACAAAAAGCCCAACAGCAGCAAGAGCAATGGAAATGGAGATCAGTGCTAATGATCTGACTCACAGGGGTCTCATCATTAACAGGAACTGACTCACAGCATTTCCTAGAAATTGCCATGATGCTGTTTTATCAGCCCTTTGTGTCTTGGGAGCTGAGTGGACAGAAGGAGCTCACCCCACGCACAGACCCCGGTGGCAGGCCTGGCTGGACCCAGTGAAGAAGTGTTTGGCTTTTTGCATGCCTGATTTAAAGTTGTCCCTGCACTGAACACACATTGCCACGAGAGATAAAGCATATTGTGAGTCCTGTAGGTTACCACCAGTCCTTTGATCAGTTCGAGGATAGTTGTGACCAGCTGAACAGTTCAGATCAGGGTTTGTGCTTCCTGTCGCTGAGGTTTCTGCTTCCTGCCACAGGAGGAACAAAAACTGCATCTCAGGTTTTGGGTCTGAGCCTGCAGGGTCCGTGTGAGCTCTGTGATGAGCTGGAGGTTCATGGTGTGCAGTGCCAGCACGTGGTGCCTGTCACAGAAAGCTGCAGCTGAGGATTCTAACAGAGCCAAGCAGCTCTGAGAGTGAGGTGGTGTCACACGCACCCCGGCCTTGGTGCTCTGCCACTGCCTCCCTCCTCCCAGGAACGCCACAGCACAAGGACAAGCCTCATCCAGTGCCAAGTAGGTACCCAACCAGGATAACAGAGCCAAAAGTTGAGAAAAGCTGGATCCTGGCGTGGAGGACAGCATTATTTCTGATCCCTCTTACTCCTAGTGCAGCTCAAGTCATGCTCAGTCATTTTTTCAAGTCCATTTTGCCATCTGCTGCTCTGTCCTTTGCAGCAGCTGACAGCAGTGCAAGGACATGAGAGCTTGCATGTGATGGTTGTTTAAAAACAAACACACATTGTGCTCTGTTGCCAAATATTTGTATTACTGAAGAAGAAGTCAGAAGCCTTGGCTATGGCTGAGAATCTATTGTTTGAGGTGTGATAAGAGCAGAACAAATGGATGGCATCTAATTAATAATAAAACAAAAGCCTAAATATAACTCCAAAGACAAAAGATGAAGGAATAAAACAACACAAGAAGGCAACACATTTAACTTTATAAACACAGCAAAAGTCACCTAAGCAGAGTTAGATCTTTTTGTAGGCATCACCACAAAGAATGGTTTTAAGCCAGAGCTGGAGAAAGATAAAGAAATACCTGTAAGACTATGAATGCTCCCTGGGGACTCAGGCTCTGTGGGGCCTCAGAGAAAAGACAAGGTAAAGGTGCTTCATCATGGGCAAGTAGCAAGTCCACCTCTCTGGTTGCAGTTGCCTGGCAGCTACTCTGAAACCAAGGGAAATCCTTGAATCCCTCACGTGACAGTCTGTGGAGACAGTCAGCACCCAGAAATTGCAAGTCCTGGTGTTGCATTCAGCTCACCTCGGCAGGCGGTGGGCACTAACTCAGCAGCCCCTAGAGAAAGGGGAAGTGTCAAGTGAAAGTGGAAAATTAACTACTTTTCCCACCTCTCGAGGTAATCCTGGCAGATCAAAGCTGAAGCACAACAGAAGGCAGCTCGAGGAAATTTAAACTCCTTTACTACTTATCCTTTCCTTCTGCAGCTGAGATCTGGGTGGCTGGCAGAGAATTCCCATGAACACCACTTCCCTTTGAAATGTGTGCCCCCAGTTAATCTGAGGGAGTCCAGATCTGCAGACATTCTTAAAAGGTCCATATTTTGAAGGGATATCTTAAAAAGGGCAATGCTGCCTGAAAAAAAATGAAAGTTAATATAGGAATAAACCTTCCTTCAGCTTTCTGCTGAATGATCTTCTAACTAACATGAGTTGTCCAATTTCCAGCTCTTCCACCAATTTCCCACGTGCTTTAAGCAAAGCACATTTTTTGCTCATATGTTCTGTTACATGTATAATTATATAATCGATATGAAATTATTTACCTGTGTTGCACTTACGTGTTCCATTCAGCTCATGCATTTCATATTTACATTACATTCCGTTCATCTCACCCACTGTTTTATCTATGCAGCCCATCATTTCAAAAGGATAAATTTCACAAAGAAGCCCTTACCATTACAAGTTTTTAATTTAGTTTGCTCTGGAATTGCCTCTAAAAACGACAGCAGCTGCTCCTGGCTCTGTGCTGTGACATGCCTCAAATCCCACCCTACCTATAGCTGAAACACAGAACATTCAATCTCCAGGAGCTGTCTGCTGAACAAGAGGTAACTGACTAATTCTACTTCTCCTTTTCCCCAAAAAAACCAGAGTCCACCTCCACAAAAGTGACCTACTTACCCCTTAACCCACAGCCATGGTGTCAGGATCAACCTGGCCATAAGGAGGTCCAAACAGCAGAATTTGGAGCTACTGCATGACATAGGAGTCCAACTGCCAGGTTATTCATTTATCTCACCCAAAAACCTGCCAGCCTTCGGACAGGTGGCTGTGCAAATGGGCAACAGACAGACCCCAAGCCTGTGTGTATAAAAATGAAAAGTATTCTGCTATTTTCCATTTTCTCTTGTAGATTATCTGCATGCCCAGGAGCAATAAACATGTCTGAGGTACATTTGGGGCTGGGAAGGTAAAGAAAAATGAGTCATGAATAAAGCCAATGTTTTTTTCAAAAGGTCCAAGATTTTGGGGTGCCTTTTAATGGTATAGCTAAAGGTTACACTAAAACCATTATTTTGAAAACTGTGGTGAGCGACCAAGAAGGCAGAAACTTCCTAAGGCCTTCAAGTAGAGGATGGAGTTCATCCTAATGCAGCACCCACAGACCTTGAGAGAATGCACTCCCAGGGAGTAATCTCAGCTCAGGGTATCAGTACGTGACATTTCAAGGCCAGGCTGGATGGGCTCCTGAGCAGTCTGATCTGGTGGGTGGCATCCCAGCCCATGGCAGGGCTGTTGGAACTGCAAGATTTTTAAGTTCCCATCCAAACCCAATCGTTCTATGATAAACGGAAGTTTATCAGAGATAACGAAGCATCACTTCCATTCTAGTTCATTAAAAAATCAAAGGGACCAAGCGGAAGAGAACCACACTTTCAGGGAGAAGTTTCAGTGCCTGAGGAGAGAAAGGAAGGAGGTTGCTCAAGCCTTTGTTTTCCTGCCATGGACTAGCACCAGAGACTGGGAAATACTATTACAAAGAAAAGAAATGCTCTTTTCCCATTTATGGACAGAGAGATATTTTACTTTTTAGTAGATAGGTAAGATTTATCTCCATTGCTTGAAAAGTTTTTGTTTCCTTTATATGGTAAATCTACATCGATATGCATTGCAAGCCCATCGCCTCACAGAAATAATAAACCACTTCAAAAAGAAGCAAATAAACAAAAAAACCTCCCAAACACTGTAACACTCAGAAGACTACATTTCTTTTCAGGGAATAAAGTGGCGTGAACCTGCTCTTTGCTTTACATTCAGCTTGCAGCTGCTTTATGTGACAAAGAATGTTTCTGTCAGAGTTAGCTGTAACCATCACAGTTGTGTGTCCACCAAACCAACAAATCAAATAAGACTGGTGCAGGTGTCCTACACCTGACAACCAAATCAATTTGAGAATCAAATCAAACAATTCTGTGGGACACACAACAAAGTGTCACATTAAAAAATGAATTTTATCTACAGATGTGTTTAAGGATGGGCTACATTTTAGGTAAATGCTGATCTAAACAACTTAAAAGCCTGTAATCTCAAGTTGAATAAATATTTTTTTCTTCGCATATCCTTTTTTTTTTCTAGCAGGCAGCCTTATTTAAAGCACTTTTTCATTTCAGAGCTCAAAATTTAGGTTTTCATTTCAGCTGCACTTGTTTGCACCGTGTGTACTGGCACTTGGCTGTCTCCATGTTCATCTTACTCGCAAAACCTTCCCTTTGACATCCCAAACAATAACATGTCCTCTCACTCCCACAAAATTAATAAATACACCCTCCTGATGTTGAGGATATGGGAAATGAGGCATGCAGAATGGAAGGCCTGTGTTTCTGGAAACACTTGTAGATATTGAATACACTGAATTGTGTACCCCTGCCACCGGAGCGAGCTGAATCATCCCGAAAGCACGTGCTCCAGCAGCCTGCAGGATGAAACTTGAGTGAGGACACGGCGAAAATTAGTGTCAGTATGGGGAATGGAATCCATTTTTTCCTGCTTTAATCATCCGTGACATTTTCTGAATACTCCTTTGTTCTGTACAATGTAAATAATGACACAGCCATTTTTCAGATATGCTGTATAATGAGCTCAAGTCCTTAAAATGCTGGATACGGTGCCTCAGTATCCATTACGTCTCCTAGGCAAGGGATTCAAGAACAGATGCTCTAACTTTGTTTGTGTCTGCAGAATATCTGTTTACCTCTGCATCTTTTTTTTTTTCCCAAATGACTTCAGTAAAATTAAATTGGAAAAAAAAAAAAGTTAAATGTTAAACTGTTTTGCTGTTAATGAGGAGTAAAATTTTAAAGTACAAGTCTGAACGTGGAGAAAAATACATTCATAGAAAAGCAGATTTCAGATGTAAATATCCAAACGAATACATTATAGAAGATAAATACAACACTCTCTTTGATTTTTTTTCTTTTTCTTTCACAGTTTGAATTTCTATTCTGTTCTTTGGCTGTGACCAAAACCTTCCCCTTGAGAGGCACACAGTCAGACCTCTGCATACAAAAACCAGTTTATTCTTTTTAATGTCTCTAAGTGCTAATGCTTCAGGTTCAGTGTAATTGTTAGCCTTCAGACAGTTCTTTGAAGCTCTTGTCATGGACTGAATTGTTTGGAACAAACATGAACTGGTTCACTGGTTCAGGCTCAAGTAGAGACCCTCATGAATCCTCTGCCAGCTCTTTTTGCAAGCGCTTGTTTTCAAGAGCTGTTGACAAACACTTTGGACAATACTCTGTCCTGCAATCATCCCATGAATTCCTGTTCCTCTGCACAACATGATGTGCTTTGAAAAAAAGCCATCCTGGAGGACAGAACCACAGTTCCAGCAGGCAGCACTGACCTTGACATCTCGTGGTACTTAATGTGGCATTTCTGTGTAATACTTCGGAGCTATGGAAAATTGTTGCTGATGCTGCATTCCACGTTATTTTGCCACTGACCATGCAACATTTGTACCAAATCTTATGAATTACAAAATAAGCACACCAGTAGTCCACAGACATGCGACTGGAATTTCGTCATTCACTGTGTCTAAGCAGGAGCCCCAGCACTGCTTGGACAACAGGCTAAAATCTAGCTGGCTGTTATTCACCCTTCAAATCTTTGTCACTTGAGACTAAAACATTCCTTGCAAGCTCAGTGGAGATCCCTAACTGGTAAACACACTGACATGAGATTTTCATATATTATAGTGTAGTCTTTCACTTGTACCACATTCACTACATATTATATAGTGATATAATAGATATAAAATACTAGATACCCACTTACACACCATCAAAAGGCCTTTCCTGTAACAGTCTCTTCAGAAATTATTTGCCAGCTCTGTCATGCTGAACACACATATGCACACTCCTAAAGCAACCAGCCTCTTTGATTTTGGCAACAGGTTTCTCTCCCCATGGGTTTAGAGTCCCAGATGAAAAGGTCTGGAGAGATGTGTATTAATATAATGGAAGCAAAATCCAGTCCATGAGCTTGCTTAACAGAAGATCAATACAAAAAGATTAGGAAGCTTGATTTTTTTCCAATACTGTCACTACAAAGCAAAATTTTATCCCTTTGGTTGCTCTAATATGGGAAAAAGAACACGTGCTAGTAGAAGCATTTTTATTTGCTGCTACTGTTGAGCAAGAGGGAAGCTGCAGAGTGCAATAGTCACTTTTTCATTTGGAAAAAAGCAGAAAAAGCAAATGAGACATGGAGTGAAGGAGTAGAAAGAACAGGGACCACTACCACTACCAACTCCTTAGGCACACAGGAATGCAGGAACAGCAAGTGAACCATATGGCTTCAAGGGTTTCCCTGAGGAGAGATCCAGCAAATGCTGGAACTGGGGCAATGGCGGGTGCCCTGAGGACATAAAGAACATGAACAATTCCTCAGGTAAAGCGAAGTTGTGACAAAACACAGAGAACCTTCCTTCCCGCTCTTCCTGTCTTCCTGTACTAACTCTGGCCGTTAATCCTGGATGCAAAAAGTGCATGTCACATGCAATGATACCCCTGCTTTAAAAAGGGGTGCAATGTGTGCAGGTGTCTTTTGAAACCCACTGGGCACATCCAGGCAAGAGCAGTGCCCGTGGCAGGCAGGGTGCCCAGGGGAAGAGGCTGCTGTGGCACTGGGCCAGTGCTGCTGCTCAGGGGCTCTGCAGGGCACCAGCCTCCCCTCCCTGTGGCACACGATGGCCTGGCTTCAAAGAGTCCCTAAAGAGCACCTCGTTCCGCCCCCTGCCATGGGCAGGGCCGCCTTCCACTGTCCCAGGGTGCTCAGAGCCCCATCCAGGCTGGCCTTGGACACTGCCAGGGATCCAGGGGCAGCCACAGCTTCTCTGGGCACCCTGGGCCAGGGCCTCAGCACCCTCACAGGGAACAATTTCTTCCTCATGTGTAACCTAAAGTGACTCTCTGTCAGTTTGAAGCCATTTCTCCTCCTTCTGTCACTGCAGGCCCTTGTCAAGAGTCTCTCTCCATCCTTCCTGCAGGCTCCCTTCAGGCACTGCAAGGCCACAGTGAGGTCACTCCAAAGCTTCTCTTCTCCAGGTGGACAATCCCAATTCCCTCAGCCTTTCCTCCCAGCAGAGCTGCTCCATCCCTCTGATGCCCTTGGTGTCCCTGCTCTGGCCTGGCTCCAGCAGCTCCATGTCCTTGGAGCAGAGGGGCAGAATCCCCTCCCTGTGGGGTGTGCTTGAGCCCTCACGCCCTCACCACACAGCAGCAGGGTTTACAGCAGCCTGCACTGTTTCAGTGGACAAGTTTTCTTGTTTCATACACCCAAAGGCAGAGCAAGGATCACTCACTTTTTATTTTCTAGGGTCAGGTCTTGCAGGTGCATCAGGGCACAACTGCTGATAAATTCAGAGGTGGTGTGCTGAGCAAAGTGCCCTCTTCCAATTGCAACTGCACCAATCTCGAGGAATAAGCCTTTATCTCTGGCAAAGGCTCCAAGCAGCCTCACACTGCAAAGATACTCCAGGAAGACTCTTCAAAATGAGTACATTGTACCTGCAATGCACTTGCACTTTCAATTCTTCAAGATTAACAGGTGTGACTAAAGTTTGCAACATTTTCTGAACTTCATTCCATTAAGAAGTCCTCCCATTTGACTCACTGCTATATATTCTCAATGCCAGTACTTTCTTCCATGGGACACAAACCTGAAAATAGGAACATTTTCTTAACAAGCCCTACTGGTTTCTACATTCATAAACTGAAGCACAAAGTACGTCTAGTAATATCTGACCTAATTATTCTACTTATGTCATTAATCCCACGGCACAAATACTGCAAAATAGAGACAGACATTGCAAAAGGGGAAAAATTAAAAATAATGCAGTGATATTCAATTTTATAGTATGACATCACTGTGAATAAGCTTGCCTCTTTGTATAACCTTACTACATATCTCTACTTACGGCATCTTGTCAGAGAACATAAAGCTTTTTGAAGGGGGTAAGCATCATCATCTAAATATACATATATATATTATATATTTGCATATAGGAGTGTTCTCTTAGCTGGAGGACTAACTTTAATCTATCTTGCTAGAAAAAGCTGCAGTCCCTTTTCTCCAGATTTAAGGAGGAGACTACAGCTTTGAGCAGTGGTGTACCAGTTTTCCAGGCTCTGAGCTGCTGGGTTGCTGGACAATGGTTATCCCAGACAATTAAAGTGCATTGCCAGCGGTCAAAGCATGACTGACCTGCTGTACACTTGCTGCAGAGTGTGTGAAGATGAGACATTTGTACTCATTGATTAGGAAAATAAACCCCTCGTTATGGACAAGTTATATGTGGGTATGAGGCAGGCAAAAATAAAATAAATTTTTAAAAACCCCAAACAAATCCAACCTGAATCCACAGGTATTTTTGCAAACCCAAAGTACTCAGCTCTTAAACATCTCCAGAAGTACTCAGATCACTGCCTGGAGATATCTGGGAAACAGAGGTTGCTGTTTGTGAACCTTTTTCTGTGTTAGCCCTAAGAGCTCTTGCAGGTCCTCACTCCTGTTTTTCTGTTTATATCACTTCCATTTTTATCCTCCAAGTCTTGCACAATGGTCAGTCTGCTGGATGAGATATGCTGCTCGTAGCTTCCCCTGAGGCCAATTCTTTTCACCTCCTCTCCTCCATAAACCTGGTGTTTATCCATTTTGCCTTCCCAGGCTTCCCAGCCCAGCAGGAGGGCAACATGAATCGATGGCCAGCACGGGGTGAGCACATCACGAGCAGCAAGGCCACAGACAGCAAAGGAAGTGGTCATTCCCCTCTGCTTGGTATTTGTGAGGGCAGTTTTGGATACCAACCATCAGGAAAGAATCAGTAGAGAGCCACGGTGACAGTCAGGGGCTGCAGGAGCTGCCCTGTGAGGAAACACTGAGGTTCAGCCTGGAGGAGCCAGACTCGTCCCAGAGATGCACAGGAAAAGACCTAGAAGAAATGAAAAATAAAGTGCTTGCAAGGAAACTCTAACTGGACTAAATGAGAAAAAAATCATCTCCTTCTGAGGCTGGTGCAGAACTGGAGAAAGTGCAGAGGAGCTACAGGAAGAGATTTTCAAAATTTAAATACAGCCCTGAAATACCGATCAAGATGGCCTTGCATTGAGCAGGAGGTCAGATTAAACAACCTTCACAAGCCTTTATGACCTGAATTGTTCTGATTCTCTGACTCTAATCTGTTCCAGTTTTCACTGCCCTCAGCATGCAACAATTTCTACATCCTGGGCACTGCTTCTTTCTGTCTTGCTAGGACATGGCATGTGAATGATATCAAATGAACTGTGACATCTCTAGAAATAAGGCACTTGTCACAGCATTATTAGTCCTATTTCAGAGCCATTGCACCTGCGTGCATTGAAACATAATTCCCATGTTCCTCTAAGTTGATTTTAATCTTCATTCAGAATAAAATTGCCGGGTATGACGGAAGACAGGAATAGGAAAGTGGAGGTTCTCTTTCCAGGCGACTGCAGGTGAAGATGTCTCTGCTGTAAATAACTCTGTGATGGATGGCTGAAGTGTGTGAGCACAAGGGGGACTCAAAGGTAGATTCAGCAACCAGTTATTCTAACCTGAATCAAACTACAAGGGAGTCACAAACAGCCATTGGATTCCTGGAAACTGAGGAAATGTCCTTCATTTCCTCATATATGTTAAATTCCTTAATGCATAGAAGGGGGGAAAGCCAGTCTTGATGGAGTCCAGTCGATTTTACTTTTCCTAATACAAAGAGTCAGTTGAAGAGAAAGGATGACCTTTGTTTGGTGAAAAAATCTTTGATATATGTTATTCAGTAACAGCAGGTGTCTTGATGCTAGCTTTTAAAACAGAAATCTTATTGTCATTTCTGCTTGCTTCAATGATGACATTTTACTTAGTCCTGGGCATTGAAAGTTCAGTACCTCCCCAGAATTTCACGCTTTGTCTTCCCTCATTGCAAGAAGGCAATATTTTACTGCAAATGGAGGAAAAAGCCAAAGGCCTAATTTGCTAAATGCACAAATTAGAACAAATACAACATCCTTAAATGTAACAGCCTTGGGTTTGAGTTTGTGTGTAGCTTTGGTTTTGAGAGCCTGACTATAAATTATGTCCTCTCTTATTAAAGTAAATTCTCTGCTGCTGTTGTATTGGACGTACCGTGTTGAGCACAGCCGAGCTTTTCACTGGAGGAGGGATATCTGATTTGGGGTTTACAGTCCTATTTTACAAATTAGACCACAGCAGATGGAGTGTTTTTTCTACCTTGACTGAGTTGCAACATTTGTGCACCACAGTGTCCACAGAATGGTCCTGTAGGCTCGCTGATCACCAAATAATGTACAAAATCCGTCCTCTGTACCCCTTTCACCCCAGGATCCTTGGCAACCCTGACAGCTTCTTCTGCTTTGGCTGGAGCGTGGCAGGGATGTGACACACTGGTTCTGCTGCTGCTACAAATAGCAGAACCTGACAGGAAAATTGAGTTCCATTATCTGTAATTACAGTCTTTGGGATTCCATGCCAAGCAAATGAGCTCTCAATGGGAGCTGCTGCTGTTGCCTGTGAGGGATCTGCTTCCCAGGCACCCAAACACGAGTCAGACACCACTGAGGTTTCTTCAGTGCCTGGAAACTTGCAAATACCTAACTTGGCTCAAGGACAGCAAAACAGCCCATGTGTCATGGTTCTCCTTTGTTGCCTGGCCTGGAATTCATTGCAGAAATTTCCTAGGCGTGTGATTGTGAACCCTAACGCTCCATTGTTTCTGTATTGTCTACACAGAGAACTTTGCATAAACATCCATCACCAGCCAGATGGGATTCCTTTGCTTTGGAATGCACCAGGCTTCATATTTTCAAGTAGTTTGGTGCTTCACATCTTCAAGTAGTTTGGTGCTTCATATCTTCAAGTAGTTTGGTGCTTCGCACAAAGCACCATTGTGCTGTCCACTCTTCACTGCCACAAATTTTGATGCACCTGTTCTAGCCCTTCGTTCATTTCTAGGCACCCAATTTTATGTGTTTGAAGTCCAGGGATTCCCCACACTGGTCTAAATCTTCCATAAAGAAAACCTCATTTGTCAGTCTACAAAGGGTCCTGGAAGATCTCACATCTCAGCATCTGCTGACAATTTCCAGCAAGGGCTGGCAAAGTCGCTGCCTTACACTCTGCAGGTGCTGTAAACAATGGCAGCTCCTTACCTTTGGGTTTTCCAGAAATTGCAACACAGGAACGCTGACAGTGCACAGAGTTTGAAATCCTGGCAACCTGCACGTGCTACCAGCCAAGCAGTCAAAATCCATGCCTGGAAAAGTTATATAGGTCACGATTTTGGTGTCCTGTAGAAAATATCACAAAATTAACCGCTGTAAATATATTGCCTGTTAGCATCATAACAAAAATTTACCACTCTTTTATTACGGACATTTCAAAATAGTTTCTTCTTGTGAACTTTGGACACCAAACACCACCTAGATTTGCTGTGAAGGCAATTAGAGACTTGGAAGAGAGGAAATTCTGCTGCAGCACTGAAGTGAACACATAAAACTGCTGCAAATTCAGGTCATGGCAGAGATCATGGACCAAAAATGTTTGTAAAGTCCAAGATGAATGAAGAGTAAATACAGGTTTAAACCTGGCAAATCCAAAATTGTTTGAACATTCTCAAGAACTGGACAAGACATCTGTGAGGCTTTTAAAGTATTAAAAGCACCAACAAACAGGAGGATATGAGGTAGAGTTTGGGTTTGGTTTGGCGATTCTGTTAAAGCCACTTAGGCAACCTCAAATAACTTCTATTGATTGGACTCACAGGGCATTTCTCTTGCCATGAGCTCCCCTCCTTGCCTGCTTCGTTTGTGGTGCACTTAGCCCAGACACGAAATATCTGCAGTACAGGTGTCTGAGCTACCTTGAGCTTGACACATCAGGGAACGAGCTGAGGACCTTCTGCATCAGAAACAAGACCTGTCACAATTTCATGGAAAGAGCAAGGGCTGCAACAGCTTCCTTGATCTGGTACCCTGGCACTCTGATTACATGAGGCTGTCATGGCGAGCATCACTGTCATTTTCAGGAAACATTCTGTACACAGACATTTCTCAGCAACATTCACGCACAACTCATTCAGCATTTTACATCAGAGAAGTTTTGCTCCTGAAGAATGAAACAGTGTGAATGGAGCTGTCTGAGCACAGCTGGGAATTTAGAAGATCATGGAAAAAAAATACTGTGTTTCCTTTAATCGAGCTTTACCTGCCAGGAATCTGTAGTGAATAAATTAAAGGAAACTTTTATTCTGTTAATCTTGCTCCCGCACACTCTTCCCTGCACCATTTTAAAGGAACTGGATTTTTTTTTCTACCAAAAGAAAAGAGAAAAGGCCACTTAGTGAAACAGATTACTAATAATTTAAAAATTTAAAATTTGATATTTACAGCTAGTTCATCTCACTTATTTAAACAACAGCCTATTTCCTGATTAGAGATAGGCTGTGGTTTAAATAAGTGAGATGAACTACTTAAGTTCATCTCACTTAAATAAGTGAGAGAACTCCTCCTATGGAGAGGAATTTCTCCTATAAATAACCCCTTTGCATGTCAGTTTTCCAGCTCCCTCTTCAAAAGAAAATTTCATTTTTTCTGGTGACGGTACCAGGTTTCACTTCAGGTTTGATTTCCAGTTTGTCTTTTCTAGACAAATGCCTAAAGCCTTTAAAAAACAACAGTCATGGCCTCTGTTATTTGTCCCTTCCTGAGGAGACTGGAGCTGGTGGTGAGGGCGGCACTGCTTACCACCTGCAGATGCTTTGAGTCCTATTTTGATGAATGCTAAGGAAATGCTGCAGTTCAATTGTACACTACTACAGAATCTTACTGGTTTGCTGTTCGATTTTACATTATGACCGAATCTTACTGGTTTGCTGTTCTTTCAGTCCATAGAGCTTGAGAATGGAAAACAAACTTCTGAGAGTTTTGGGAGAGCATGGTTCTTATAATTTTCTTCTTTTTTTTTTTTTTTTTTTTTTTCTCAACACTGTTTCCACACACACGTTTAAGAGCACACTATCCTAAATTATTTTGGAGAGGTGTTTTGGGAAATGATCTCAAGGTGACTGACTTGACTCTCCAATTATGATGCACTGAAGTAATTGCAAATTAGCTTACCCATGGTCTAACACTTCACATGTATTTCTCTCTGGAACACAGCCTGTTATTTTCCCTCAGAAGCAGCTAGTTAAACTCTATCTGTATTTTTTTTAATAGAATAGTGTAGGAGCACATCCTGACAACACAGTTCAAGACTCTGCTGGTATCTCCTTCCCATATTTAACCCAGCACAATGAATTTGTTAAAATAGGCTGCATTTTGTGCTGCACAAAGAATCAGGTTCCATAATGATAGGCAATGGGAATTCATCAGTGAAGGGCTCTGATCAACTGCTTAATAACAAGGTGAAAAAGCCTCTTTTGTTGAAACTATCCAGGAAGATAAAGGATGATGAAGGTCTATATCAGAGTTTCTCCCAGTACAATATCTATTGCAATCACCAAGCAAGTACAGAAAAAGAAAAAAAATTTAAAAATCATTTCCAAGACTACCTTAAATCTGATCATTTCCAGTTGTGAAAAACAGTGCATTAGGGGAATTTGAATATTGCATTCTACTCCTACTTACAAATGTAGTGACAGGACAAGGGGAAATGGCTTGCAACTGACGTAAAGTAGGTGTAGATTGGGTATCAGGAAAAATTCTTTCCTGTGAGGGTGCTTAAGCACTGGAAAAGGCTGCTCTGGGAGTTGTGAATACCCCATCCCTGGCAGTGTCCAAGGCCAGGCTGGATGGGGCTCTGAGCAGCCTGGGACAGTGGAAGGTGTCCCTGCCCATGGCAGGGAGTGGACAAGGATGCGCTTTAAGGCCCCTCCAACCCAAACCATTCCGGGACTCTGTGTATTAGAACAAGGTACAAAACAGGATGAGTCTATAAATGATCCAAGGTTTATAGAAGACCCAGCCACCATCAATATATTCTCACAGACAACATTCACATGATCAATTCAGTAGCCTTTATGGAAAATCCAAAGCACTGAAAGAAGAGACCTGGATCGAGAGGCATACAAAACTCTTAGCTGGGGTTTGAAAGAAAAAGGGAAGCAGGGTGAGGACTGGGGGAGGACAATGCCAGATAGAGCTCAGCACTTCAGAGCTACTGCCGCAAGTTCAGACCCTGCCTGGCGTTTGCAACCGCGATGGATTGTCCTTTGCTGTCGTCAATGAATTCTGCAGCAGCACATTTGCCAAAGGCAGCAGCTGTGCAGGACACAAAGGGGACACACAGGGCCAGGAGCTCTTGGGAACTCTTCATATGAAGAACTTACTCTTTGCTAAAATTTCAACTGACAAGCAAATGGGCTGCTCAGTAATTTTACACTGAAACATTGCCCATCACAAGATGGAAAAGCCAACTGGCACAAAGGTAGAGAGTGGCAAAGCTCAGAGCTTGCAGGTACAATCCTGTCCTCAGCATTTTTATGGGAGATTAGAACGGAAGAGAAATAACTTGCAATACTGCTAAGGGAGGAGGTGTTAAATCCAAACAAGTTGAGCATTCAACAAGGTGCACTTATTAGAGGAACCTAAAAATAATAAATAGATGCTGGAGTCAGACTTCTAATTCCTGGAAGAAAGAGGAAAAGCAATTAACCAGTCTGCAGCTCAGGTTGCTGGGAAAGACTGAGACTAAAAAGAAGAGCTGGATGTGTTCACAGTTAGGGATGATAGAGGAAATAGGAAGAACCGAGGAGGTAAATTCCCTGAAGTTCACAGTGGGGGGAAAAATGAAGCCTTTCACATGTGTATAGGCCCCAAAATTATATAAATATGATTTCAAAAAAGGAACATTTTCTACTACCTACAAGGGTGAAAGTTTTTGAACAGCTGTCCAGTGCCAAATATTTTCCTATGCTGAAAATGTCAGCAAGGTTCTGGCAGGTGCCTTGAAAAAACAGAGCCCACTTTTATGCGCAGTCAGCATCCCCTTTGGGAGACTCCATTTCCACAGGCTGCACTGAGGTTGTGTTTGGCACCTGAGGTATTTCACAGGAAACAACAACTTTTTGATGGCCTAGAGGGTACTACAGTCTGAAGGAATGTTTTAGTATTATAGGGGTAGAGAGGAGTGGATGTGGTAGAGGAGCCTCAATGCAGGTTCAGAAAAAGCCACAGACCTGCTAGTTCAACCCCCAGAATAAAATAAATAAATAAATAAATAAATTCTATGTAAGCAATTGGCAGATGAGAAATAAAAATGAAAATATGCATGATGTGCAGGACCGGAAAGACTGAAGCCCTCATCAACATGTCTGCCCCACACAGAAAAGGCAGTGAAACAATACTATGTGATGATGAGCCACTCCAGAAAATTGGTGTTTTCTGTAGTTTCACAACTCCTTTAGAGGTCCCAGCCCTGTGTGACGCTAAGTGCGAAACAAAAAGAAGGGGAGAGGGGCAACAGTTTGAGCAGGGCAGGCATCCCAGAGAGAGTGGAAAGAGGAGCCTTGGCTTCCTATCGCTGCCAAGACAGGAATTCCTCTCTAATCAGTTATGACTCATTTACCCCATCCTAATGCTAAAATATTTCCCTAGCATGTACATATAGCCTGGATGAAACCATAAATTCTGCTGCTATCAACTCAATTAACTCACTCTCGGGGAAGAAATGGGCTGGCAAATTACAGCCTACCATACTGGCATTTCACAAATGAGCAGGTAGAGGTGCTCCCTGGAACATTTCCAAAGAGGGGCAACGCTGCTGCCGTGCACAAAAAGTGGAGAAATTAGTCTTGTAAAAAGAAGTCTGTGCAGTGACAAGCACAGGAAAAACTTTGTTAGAGTAAATGTGTGATTCTGAGCAGGAGAGATGGATGGTGAAATGGGGCAAATACAGCTGGGCCCCTGAGAAAGCAGGAGTGTCTGTCTGGAGCTGGGAGAGGACAACCAGAGACAGAGGCCTAGAACCTGGGTGGCATCAAAAGCTTCATGGTGGCTCTGCTCTTCAAGATAAGCCTTTTAGGCGAGGGGTTCTCTGGAGCTTTCAGGACTACAAGAACCTGTCTGAAAATCTTGACTCAAATATTTCTAAGTATCATTACAGACTAGCAATCCTAGGTTTAAAAGTTCGAGTTACAATAAAACATGGCCAAGAATACTGAACACACTCAATGGAAAGGAGAGATTGTATGTGGCGATCTAAGGAACAGCACAAAAGCCTGAGTGATTTGTCATTTCAGTGTCTCCTGTCAGACTAAACAGAATTGGTTTTATGCTATGTCTACATAGGTAGTTGAATGCAGTTGGGAATATCATCCCAGATCACTGGGGCCAAAGTTAGTTAAAGCAATTTTCTTCCATAGATATTCAGCATCTTCCTGAAGTTGAGACAGTTCCCTCCTCCTGCTCTGGAGAAATCCCACCTACACCCACACCTACCAATACTTTAATGTGTGCACCTGTGTGGATTCCCTTCAAACCACTCATTCTGTCAAAAGTATTCCAGATAACTTGTGATATTTAAGACAGAGGTTCTGAAAGATCTGAATTTTTGCAGTTGGTAACTTTGACCCTTTGCTGTCTCTGCTGTGTACGTGAAATTGATGGCTCTGTGTGGTTTTTCCCTATAGCTTTGCTCTCAGTCTGCTCCAACAGAAGCTAAGAAGAGTTTTCCCTTGACAGCAATGGATGCAGAATCAAATCAAATCAAATCAAACCAAGCCCTTCACCACGCAGGAAAGCTGCTCTTCAGCTTCTTCTCCTGAATTCACACTTTCTAAGCATCAATAAAGACTGATTCACAATTGCACTTGGCCACCACAACCGTGCCATGACAACCCTTGACCTTTGCCTCTCTGAAAGGTCAAACCTTGCACTGAACCGTGGTTTAAAAGCCTGCTAGTGGTTCTGATTGCACTGAGGCACTGTTTGTGTGTTGAGCCCACAGGTGTGCACAGGAGAGTTTGGAGAAGTGATGTCCCTTCTGGATGGGACAGTGCTCTCTGGCCACATCTCTGTCAGTGAATTTAGCAGCGCCTGGGAACTTCCCTGAGCCTGGGAATGTGATCATGTCCGCTGTTACTCCACAGGAGCGGTGATTTTGGCCCATGCCAGCTGGCACTCCCCCAGCCAATTCCTGGCCACAGTCTGTGAGCTAGCATGGCCATGGACCATTCCCAACGGGCACTTTGCAGACAGAAACCTTATTTTTGGAAGCCAAGAGAAGTGCAGACAGAATCCATTATCTGCCAGGGGGTCTCAGTGCCCAAGGACTCACAGACAAGAGCAACTTAGAATTACAGACATCGGTTTTGTGTCCTAAGGGACCACTTCAACACGAAGAGATAAAAATAAATTTGTAACACTGTTCCGAGTTCTAATGATTTAAAATGCTTTTCCATACGAATTTGCTGTAACTCAGAATCATTATAAGCTTCTCATTCTTCTTCTTTATTCGTTTATTATTTTAAAAAAGGAACCCAAAACTAAGCACATCATCTACTTTATTGGCTTAAGTGAGTAATTTTTCAGCTCCGAGTTAAAATCAAGGGGAGAATCAATATGGGCATCGCTGTAATTGAAAACCAGTGGGTGATAATTCTGTACTGAAAACAAGATAATAAGAATAGAGATGAAACACTGGCAGGGGAAAAGAAGAAAAGATTAAAGATACGATCTCAATTAAATATCAACTATTATTAACATTATATTAAAAACTTCCCTGTGTTCTTTTCATATGCTGTATATTTTTTCTCTTTTCGTCTAATGGATGTTGAAGGAAAGAATAAATGAAATTATGTGAAAATATTATAAAACAAATTCAGACAGAATCAATCAAGTGTGTCCTTAGCTGGTAATTTATTCCTGATATCATTGAATAGCCCCCAAAACATGAATATTTAAATCCAAATCTTCTTTCTTACCACTCTCTTTACACAGCCTTCCCTTCTACCTCCAGCTAACAATTCTAGCAATAAGGAATTATCTCCCCATTGCTCACAATGAAAGGAAAAAAAGGAGAGAATTCACCTTTACTCCTTATTTCTAACAGACCTGCTGGTTCCAGCTCTGGACTTTAATACCAAGGAGAAAGGAGAATTAATTCTCCAGCAGGCCAACAAAACTACTTTGTCTCTGGTCTAATCTGTATTTCAAACAACACAGTGATAACAGTTTAAGAGAGAATCTATTTTGCCTTCAGACCTTTCATATTCAAAGTCAAAGGGGGGGCTTCCAAAAGCTCACTGAGAACAGATGATGATGAGGCCTGAAAATTAGTTTTATTCAAATAATTTTTTTAAAAAAAATTAAATTAAAATCAAAAACCTGTCTCCACAATTAAAAGTATCATTTAACTTTTAACAAGCCAGCTTGCCAAGGAAGAAGTCATGTCTTTCTCACTAGTGCTGCTATGTGCAACAATCTGCAGGGAAGGCAAAGAAAATACAAATTCCATTATTTGATAAACAACAAAAAGTTGTTTATTTAACAATAAACGGTGGATGACGAAAGGAAGACGCAGTCCCATGCCTTTTCTTGCTACCATCTTCACACAAAATGTTAGTGATGACAAGATGTGCCCACAAAATTACCATTAATAATAGAATAAGGGTAAATATCAGACTAAGGGAGAAAGAAGAGGTAAATTAAAGGTATTTAAGCCAGTGCCCCAGGTGAAGTTTGTTGTGATGCACCGAGATCTATGGCAGCGTCTACCTGTGGAGGATGGGAGGAAAGGAAAGGATCCCAGTTGACTGAAAAAGGCCAGCCCCTTCCCTCTTTCCATTTTCTAAACCTCAAAACCTTTAAGGAGAGCTTAATCCGCGGTTCTTCTGCATACCGAGCTCCCAGTGAAATCACCAAAAGCTCATTAACAGCACTGTTCAATTCCCACTGTTGTGTTCAGAAATCCGACTGAAGGGCGCAGATTTTGGTTCCGAAGCGCTTTTCATCCCCAGCCGGCTCCAGGTGTGTCAGCGATAGCTCGGTGTAACAACACCAGCAGAGTCTGCTCTTGCAAGAACAGTTTGTCATTCAGACCCAAGCAGGAGAACAATTCCCCAAATCCCTGTCTAGCCACACTGCCTACCCAGATATTGTATGGGCTGCAGTGGAAAATGCAGATATTGTTCTCTCCTTTGTGCCTTTGCACATGAATGGAGACTGAGAGGAATTTGCTCATGCCATGCTTGCCAGGGGAGCCATACACAGGCAGGGGGAAGTAAACTGCACCTTTTTAATGGTTTTTTTCTGGCCTGAGAGAGCAGAATGGGCCAGCATTGTGTCCCAGACACATTTCTTTGTCAGCCTGACTCCTGGGACAGCACGATGGCCTATGGTCCCACAGGCAGGACTCAGCCAAACACGGGCCTGGCTCCAGCGGGAGTGGTCATCAAAGGAGACAACGGTGGTATCAGTATATCTGAATGTGTTCTTAAGTACTATAGAAAGAAAATAATCTCTCAAATAAAGTTCAGGATTTTAAAACATACAGCGCTTATTACTGATTTTAATTATAGATTCTTTGAAGTCTCTTTCAGTCACTTCAGGTAATTTGTGCTTTTCGAATACTAGAGACTCGCTGCTTTGAATATTACTGAGAAGATGGCTATTAAAAGTACAATCAGCCTTTAATTTTTACAAGTTGTGTCAAAATGGTTTAAGCGTATTTGAATTTATGAGGGTTACCTTTAGTCTTCCTCCGACACCTATGACACAGTCAGGTGTCACATTTTTACCACAGGAAGAAATGACCGAGCCAGCATGAAAACAGCAAAGAAGAGGCACAGAAAACTCATCTTAAGGTTCTGAGCATGCCCGGGGTAAACAAAATACCTGGAGTAGCTTAGTTGAGCCCTGCACTGAGCCCTGCAGGGTTGGTGAAATGGCATCAACTGCAGAGTATTCACAGCCATGATCGTCCAAGGCGCCGTGCAGATCCGGTTTGCAGCGTGAGATGCCTCTTCAGACCTGCTCATGCCACTAGCAAGTCTTTTCTTCAGCTCAGAGCACATCACAGCTGGGATTCATCATAAGAATCCTCTTTTTTTAAAACTTTTGCGCATGGAAATGGCCACGCAGAGCTGAAAAGGTGAATATTCCCTCCCATGCAAAGAATCACGGAATCGAGAGCCCAAGCAAAGCTCAGGGATGCATTCGCAATTCCACCGAAGCTCTTTGCTAATGGCTAAGGACACGCTGAGCACTGTAAAGATTTCTGGTTTAGATTATCTCACCTCCTCCACTGCTGCCCTCTGCAACGACAGCCGTGGGACACCAGAGATTCATTCCTTCAGATGAAGCACTCATGGTTTTCCTTGTTCCATACACGACCTACCTGAACACATTTCCACCATTAAAAGCAACGCTCTCAAGACCTGCTGAAAATTCCTTTTCAATTGCCCGCATTGAAATATTTATTTATCAATGCGAAACCCTCCTCTGAACAACTTGTGGTGCAATTTACATGAAAAGCATCCTCATAAATAATTCGCTAAAGGGTGTTTTAATAATCAATTGCTGGATAATTACTGGTTCCAGCAGGACAATTGCTGTAAATCATGGCCATAAGGAGCCAATCTCTAACACCTCCCAGTAGCTTCTGCCCATGCTAATGATGTCTGACTACGTTAGCCCTTTCTTAACCATTTATAAACATACATAAATATTACATTACAGAATACAAATTTTTGCTGACACAGTGTGGAATTAAGGTGCAATGTTTTAGAGCTTTTTCTGGTAGAGAGATCTCGTTAGGAGGGATACAATTATACCTGCATAAAGACACTGGTTTTGATACCATTCTCTCTCACAGATTTCCTGTCTGAAAACAAGAACGGGCAATCTAAGCAAGGAGGTCTTTGGCTAACGTAAGTTTTCCTCTATGCCACATGGCAATCCGGGCATGGCGGCATCTTTTCCAGGTAAAAGTAACTTTCACACGTACTCACAGACAGGTAAAATACATCCACATCTGAAATGTCACCCGTGGCCAACAGAATTGTGCTGCACTGCAATGTCCCCAGCAACCAATTTCACAGTGTACTCAGATGCTTTGGTGTCAGGCAGATCATAATGGACACACACCCTCAGGAAAATAAAGCAAGTGGAAACTTATTTCAATAATCTTACCTTGCACACACCCTTCACTCTCTCTCTCTTTTTAATTTATTTATTTTAATTGGAAGGTTTTAAAGTGATACTGGTTGTTTTTAAATGCCTAATTATCTTTCTATAAAAGGCACGATATCATCCTTCATCCTTGAAGTGCTGTGCTTGGTGCCCTGTGCTGTTTATCATTTTGCATTACAATTATCATGCAAAGCATAGAAGGTGACTTTAAGCAGCTCATTTGAAGTGCTCTTTTCCTAAAGACAGTATCTTTTTGAGGCTATTTACATAGATGCTTATCTCCTCATTTTAGGAAAAATCAGCCCAATTATAACTACACAAAAGTTTTTATTACAGGCTTAATCCTGAAATGTAAATGGCCCATTGTAAAATCCATGCTGAAATTTTAATTTGTGTTTTCATTTGTGTCTGTGGATTAACAAACCATCCCACCCTGAAATTAATTATATAGATACACAAAATATTAACTGATAGGGGAGTATCTGTGGCAAAATAGCTCAGCAGTTTGAAGAACTGGAAGCTCTTTTGATCTGTATGTCATGGCTGCTGAAATGTGTGCCTACTGCCCAAATGGAGGAAAAAAAACATCGAGAAAAACCAATCTTGTGCAGAGGATATGTTTTCCATTTAATGTTGCTTTCCGTTGCTATGGCTATGATAGCCTTATTATTGTAGGCTCACAGCAAGGTTGCAATTAGTATTTGGATTTAGAAGAGGGAAGATAATGATTTCATATCAAAACTTCTCGCCTAATGCTCTTCTGGACATAAAACTGCTTGTGGGTTTCAAACCAGCTATTCCCATGCTAAGAAAACCAAATGAAAGGAAAGAATCTGTATTATTTGGCTTTGCACCTGACAATTCATGAGGCTGCTTGGCCTGGCCTCTCTAGAACTGCAGCTCAGTTCACCTGGACATTTATAGATAAATACATATAAATGGATATGCACACTTAACCTCACATGGGGAAAATTTATAACGATTCATTTGCCTCGTCACAGTTCTGACATGAACCACTTGGCACTCTGGCAAGTGTCTTTACCTGGTTCTTGCTAATCCCTCCTCTTAAAAAACAGTGCACTTGTCCTCATCCTGAAGTGCTCTGGGTCAAGGTGCTGGGGTTGGAAAGCTGCTCCTCCCAACCACAAGCCTTTGTCTCCCACGCCAAAGAGGATTCAGCTGATTCCAGTGGACAACTCCAGTTCTGCGTGGCTGGAAGACTGATGGACAAGCTGAGAACAAAGTCTGATGGAGAAGGAAAGGCCTGATCCTTCTGATGGAAGCTTTAAGTAGACCCTTTGGATAAAGGGTAAAAGTTTTGCTTTAAACATCTACCACCAGTTACCCTTCACGGCTGGGAACTTTTGTTGTGCAGTGCTCACTACAAAGTGCTATTTTCAAACATCAAGCCACTTTTACAGCAGTGCTACTTCTGCTGCCTTTGACAGGAATTGTGCTTCAAAGCTTCAGAGGAAAGGGCAAGGAAACCCTTGTGGACAATTACAGAAAGATTCACCCAAAAAAGAAAAATCTACCAGTTCCTGTCAATTTGTGCTTAGATTTCATCGTCATGATGCTGAGTGCAACTCTCTGTGGTTCTGTTCTAAATCTTTTAATCTTCCCATCCCTTTAAATATGCCCACTTCTCTTTTTCAAATCCATTAAAATTCAGGGCTCATCGTTATCCCACAGCAATGACTGCCATCCATTGACTGCACTATGTTCAAACTGGCCTTTCCTCCTTTCCTTTTTAGCTTATTTCAAAAGTTGTAGTAGATTTGATGAGAATATCGGGGAGGAAAAGGAAGTCATCTGCTAAAGATTCAAAATTATATTGTGAAGATTGTCATCTCGCAACTTGCTTATTGTCCTTCCAGATCGACCACAGAGGGAAGGGGTTTGTGACTGCTGAGGGGTCTGGCAGCCCCCTCTTGCCTTACGCCTCTGCCCTTCCTGTAGGAGCTGTGCTTGGCTGTCAGTGGAAGCTGGGCTCCATTCACATCAAGATCTCCATAAAGGATGGATTTTTTTCCTTTTGTTGTTGTATTTATAAAAGCAGCACAGCTCCCACCAGCCCTTCTGCACTCATGAACAGTGAGTCCAGCAGGGATTTACCATTCCTGTTGGGAAGTTCTCCTCCACACACTCCAGCAACTTCCCAGGCCGCTTTCTCTCTGCCGTGCTGAGTCTCCAGCAGACATCCAGCAAGCTCAAGTCTCACACAAGAGCAAGGGCTGGCAATCCTAAAACAACAGCCAGGCACTTCTAAAATACTTCATCTGCCTCTTCACCCTGCTTGGGTGGTTTGTAACAGGCTCCCCCCAGGGCAGCTCCTATTTCCTGGCTCAGCTCTGCCACAGCTCTTTCTGCTGTAGAAGCCACTTGCCACAGGCCCTGCAGCAGCTTGCACAGATTTTACACTTCTCAGGAGTCATCTTGGATGGCAAGTGGCAGGTAGACGAGTATCAATTTGAGTAGGAGGGAAAGAGTGGGGGAAAGAACAAATCTTTCTGGACTTTGGTAAATACTTTTTGTGGATCACAGAAATGGACTCAGGCTTTCCCTGAAGTCACTAAACAGATGTTGGTGGCAGAATGGATGCAGCAGCACAGAGCACATGTGAGGCTGTAAAACTCACCTGACAATCAGGGTAGATGCCTGGTAGACATCAGGTACATGTTGTTCCTGAAAAACAAGACATGGAATCTGTCTGCCTGAACACTCCCTTATTTCAGCACAATCTTACAAAGACCTTGTTCCTGGAGAAAATTGTAAAAGCAACTGCTTGTGTGTTTCTGTCAGCTGTCATCAGCAGAAGCTTCTGGCAAGCCCTGCCCAAAGCTGTGGATGTCTTCTTTCCCTTGTGAATGACTTTGAATCTCCTTTCTAGACATCCGATTTTTCCACTGACTGCACAGTAATCCTATTTGCTTTTACTTTTGCTCGGTCCAGCTTGGAACAATGTGTAGCTGTGCAGCAGCCTTGATCAGATAAACAGCTGGATGCTCCTGCTGCATGGGAGCAGGGGCCACCTCTTTAACTCCTGAGGTAAAAAGCCTGCTTGTCCTCCACATTGGTCATTTTCCAGGGATCACCGAATTTGGATCCTCTGTCCACTGTAATCTTCGATCTCTTGATGTCTCCAGACACGTAACAGCATCGGTTTAGGGACAGCTGCCCACGCTGGGGATGCTAATGGTGACCCTGCTGCATTAGCAAATTTGAATTCTTCTTATGTGGCCTCCTCCTATGCAGACAATCCCATTTCTAAAAGCCTTTCCCTCCACATTTCCTGCAAATGTCATCTGGACTGTGATTCCTGGGAAACAGTCTCTCTCATCTGACCCATGGGACACCCATGCACAGTCAGAACTTGGGCCGCTTCCAATTTACATTTTTCTCCCTCCTAATCCCCATCAGCAGCAATTGTTTTTTGAAACACTGCATCTGGCATGAAGGAGTCACCCAGAGGCTGGGAAGGAGCAGCTGATGCTTGTCAAAAAGATGCACGGTCTGATCCACAGGTTATCGCTATCTTTGATCCCATCAGCTGTGCCTGTCTCCAAAGATGATTCTTCCCATGGCTTGCACTAGGCACAGGTCCTTATCTGCCTCTACCAGGGCCAAGTTTAGATTTGGCAGAGCAGATTCTCCCTGGCTTGAGCTATGTCCAAGGTACATGATGGAATGAAAGCCTTCATAAACAGTCTCCTCGAGGCTGTTCCTCCCCCCCGCCGCCATCTGATTTGCTATTTTTGCCATTATTTTAAGAGGGCAAATCTTCCCTCTGTCTCCTTAGGAATGGCTATGGAAATAAAACACACACACACAGAGGCACACGTTGTGTGCAACATTTTAAAAAGAAAAAATTAAATACACTTATTTAGCAATATTAAAAAAAAAAAAAAAAGTGCCTGTAAGACAGGAAATCTGCAGTGGAAAATTCTTGGTAAAGATGCTTTGGTCTCCAGCTGACAGGCACTGCCAGATACCAATATTTTCTTATCAGTTTAGCCATTTACAGAGAAAGAAGTGCTCAGAGCCCATCCGCTGCCCCCAGATTCCAGGCCTTTTCTGCACAGCCAGTAAATCTCTCCTCCACCAAATAAGCTTCTGCCATCTTAAATCTACTTCTACCAGCTGAAGTACTTGTCTGTGGATTTCAAAGAGTGATTGAAACATTGCAAATAGCAAATGCCACTTCCTTCTCTAGCTTTGTTAGACAGAACGCAAGAGATCCCTGACAGGATGGATAACAGGACGATCTTTTTTGGGACAAGCCAGTCTGTGCTGCTCCATACACATTACGAGCGCGTGCCTGATGACACAACTGTCAGACAGATAAACATCAGGATTTGGGAAGGCAAATACTGAAGATAAGTGTACATCTTGTTTCTAGTCCTTTCAGCTCTAAAATAGAAATTGAAGTGTAATTAGTACGTGGTCATCCACCTAAATCTGGTTCCGTTCGTACTTTGAGAGCAGTGCTGTTCTCCAGTGGTTCTTCAAGTGTGCACAAAAATTGTTGGATTGGAGCTCAAAAAACCCAACCAGCTCAACACATAACAACTTTCCTTTTTATTTCTACCAGCATTGTAATGGTACGAGACACCCATGTCAAATTCTCGCACGAATAGTCCTTCACTTCCAGCACAAAGGATTATTTATTGCAATTATTTGGCAATTATTTGGCAAAATAACTTTGCAAAAACAAATAGCTGAAAGAAAGCTTTGATATATTTGCAGACATTTTATGAAACAAAAGGAAACGTAAATTCTTTGATTAAATCACACACAATGAATTATTCATCCGGCCCTTTTCTGTGTTAATCAGTTAACACAAGGTGATAACATGACTTCAGAGAAACTGAAAACAAAACCCAAGGAACTGTAAGAAGGTAAGCATAATCTGAGATATGAACCAGAATAGCGCATCCATAACGAGATAATGAAGGTTCCTTTTAAGACAGGGGTAAAGAGGCAAAGCCAGCACAGCTTCTGAACAAGGAACAACCAATTCATCTTGCACGACCTTCATTAGGTTGATCAGAGGAGAAGGTGTTTGCTGAGGACATGCAAAAAGCCCAATTCAGCTGCAGTCACCTGACAGTTCCTTACCTGCCCTGTGCTCACTGCCTGTTCAGGGGCTGGAGAGCCCGGACTCAACGCTCTGAGCCTGCCCCTCGGAAGAAGGATTCAGTTCTGAGACTGAAAATGGGAAAATAAAGCCCCAGGCTCATGGTCTGACTAAGGGAGTTAGAGCAGAATGCCTCACCTGCCTTGCCAGAAAGTGCATTTGGACTGAAAAAGGGAGACTCACAGAGGTACTGATGCTCGAGCACACAGGCCCAAAGTATTGGGGCCAAATCCACGCCCCATTTAGATCCAGGCTGTGTCTGCTCCTGGTCAGGGCAGGAATTGGCTCTGGGTGCTCGGGGGTTTCCCTTTGGGAAGCCCAAAGCAGCACAGCACAGTGGGAGCCCCCTCCACCCCACACTGGCTCTCAGAGCCAACCCTGCCACTGAGCAGTGACACGGGAGCTCTGCTCCAGAGACACAGCTCCCTGCAAGGCGTGTTTCACCACAGTGCAATGCCCATCACGTCAGTGCACAACTTCCTTCTCAGAAAAACTCAAATTCATCAACACATCCATTACTAATTTTCTATGTCGAATTGAAATTTTACATACTAAAAGTACCAACAAAATCTCAAGGTAAATGTAAATTTTTCTTCTTTTATCACCACACAAAGAGTTCTCCATATGGATTTAGCACTTCATGTATACATATTTCTTTAAAAAAAAAAAAACACAACACCAACCCATACTTTCATGGAATTTACCATATTGGTGAATATTTATCAGGAATGTTTTGTGATTTTTCCAGACCTCTTTTGCCTTGACCCCTAAACGTCTCAGCTTGAACCTGCATGAAATATATGCATATAAAAATATAAAGAGACTCCAAAGACAGAAAGAGAAGTGGCATTTGGAATTCCAACCTGCTGAGAAATATTTACTCTTACTCCACTTGACTTAAAAGTAGCTGAAGGGAGTTACTCTGAGCAGCAATTTTATGCCTTGTAAAAGCTATCAAAGTTGCACACAGATGCATTTTACAGAGACTCCAAGGAATGCTCACACTTCTTGGCAGGTGAGTTAAGCCCGTGGCACTGTCTGGAGACAAGGTTGCAAGGGTGAATCAAGCAGTCCTGAAGATCCAAATCATTACATGAATTTAAACATTTTCTCAGCATCTGTATTCCCCAAGCCACAAGTGTGCTTTTGTTGGTTAAACCTTTCAAAATGCTAATGCCCTCTGAATGGCTCCAGCTCTAAATCCTGTGGTGCCCAAACCAGCTCCAGCGCAGGCCAGCCCCGCAGCCTGATGGTCCTGGACTAGGAAAAGGCAGGGGATTCCTTCAGCAAGGAATTAGACCTGCAGAATGATTTCTGGAGACAGAAAAGGTGCTAAAGAACCGCACCTGCTTTTGAAAAAAATAACAAACAAACAGCAACAAAACGTGCAGTCCTGGAAATAAGGCGGCAGCAGGTGCTAAGTTAAATTTCTACAGGCTGCAAACACAAATTGCTGTCTTGATGCAAACACAGTGCAGAGCAGCGAGGATGCGAGCCTTGGGAAGATTGCAGGAGCCATGCTCTTTTGTAAGCAGACTATTTTAACACATTTTCACTTTAAAGTCCTCCCTCCTGCTTCTGCTAATCCCCCCCCCCACCCCGCCCCCATCCAAAAGACACAACTGTGAGTTGCTGGAAATGTATTTGAATGCACTTACTGTGAGATGCCGTGAATATCACCACTAGAAATTATGTACTGTGCCTTCTTCCCTGCCACCTTTGCCCTTCAGCTTTGGCTTCTCGACTCACATTGCAATGGTTTCTTTTATCTGATGCAGCATTATTTTGTGCTTTATTTCTCCGAGTTCCAGAGGTCAAAATTAACCTGTAGCAAGAGAAATGAAATAAATATAGGTCAATCTATTAATTGGATGACCTGGTAAGAACCTCACAATAAAATCTGAAGGCCAAGATTTTTCAAAAGCAGATGGAAATGAGATTTTTGCATGGATAGTAGTTATGGTAAGAAATCACCACAACAGTGCCTGCAGTCAGTCCTAACCTTGAGTTTACTTTAGAAATAAATAACTGACAGCAACCCCAACAATAAAACCTGCAAGAATGTCTTTAATATAAAATAGCCCCTTCTAAGAGGTGGGTGGAGAGCTGTAAATTCATAGGGAGGCAGAACAGAAAAACAAAGCTCTTGAAACTTGTGATTCTAAGCATCACTGTGTAAGAGAATCAAATGGGTCACTGAAGGCCCTTCATAATTAGATGACTGACTCCCAGTAATATCCACAGGAATTCCAGGACCAAATGGCAGCATGAATTAATAGGAAATGCTTCTCCAAAATCCCCTTTTCATTTCCTAAGGTGTCAGCCAGGCGCGCCTGTGCCCAGCTGTGCTGCAGGTGGTTCAGTCGTTTTGTCCTTGTTATCAACCCACCTGCAGGCCTTGGGTAGCTCCATGATGGCATCACATGCAACAGTCACAGCCTCAGCAAATGCAAGTCTGTGATTCAGCAGCTTTGTGACAAAAATGTTGCACCCGGAGCAAGCAGGGCGAGTTGCAGACCTTAAAGCAAGGGCCACCATTCCTGCTCTGAGGGAAAAAAGGAGCACGGCTTGGCTGGGCAGCCTTGGAGCTTCTGCCTCCACCAGCTCCTTTCTTTGCACTGTCAGAACTGGGGTGGGGACTGGGCTGCAGCACTGCCCAAAGGTTAAATGGCAGCAAAGTGTGCAGGCTGGGTCTCCCTGCGTGAGGCAGGGGGATGCCCGGTGGGATTCTCCATCACTCACAGCTTTGAACTGCCTCCTCCCAGAGCTTTTCCTTGGAGCGAGCTCCCTAAGGATGGCCAAACTAAAATAAAAAGCCAAATTTAATTAGATTATAAACTAATTAGCTGGCTCTAAGCGGAGAGAACTCAAAAGAGGGTAGGCAAAGCAGAACAGAAATGAAAAAGGTTTATACCCAAGTCTTCCCCTGTTAGCTACATTCCTGCAAGTAGGTCATTGCTTCCAAGGATGTATTCAAAGAAATGAATGGCTTTGCTTTGCAGCAAACTGCACAGATAAGAAAGTCCTCTCTGGTGCTTAGGAACCACCCATTCTCATTTCCAGAGTCCTGGCTGTGGAGTGTACACGCTGCTCTCTGCCTTTTCAGCATCAGCCTCACATCCCTGCTGCTCACACTCCCCTTACTTCCACCTGATCACTGCAGGCTGGAAACTCCTGTCCCGTCCCACCCTCAGCTGTTCACCTCAAAAGGAGCAGCCCCACCTCAGCCACGTTTTACTGAAGGATAAAATCACCAGCTGGATGCAAAAAAAAAAAAAACAACAAAAAACCCAGATTATTGCCCATTAGGTCTTTATTCTACGTTGTCTTTAAACACTTTTCTGTCTCTGAACCGCTGGCTTGGTCCCACACAAAGCTGCTCACAGGGACATGAGTATTCACCCAAAATTCACTTGGAATCAGTGCTCTGACACGCTCCCCGTGCAAAGCATTGCACAGGAAACACTTTGGATTAGTCTCTGCCTTTGAGCTCATGCTTGAGCTTTGCTTCCATTTGGGGAAATTGCATTTGAGGAAAGGACAAACACTAATGAAAACAAGCCCTGGCCACAGCGTCCTCCCGAGTGCCCAACTATACAGCTAAGCCATGACCCACAGTTGTGCAGAGCAGTTGCCCTCCTCCATCTGGGCATGCCAGGAACTGCCTCCAGAGGTCAGGAAGTTCCCTCTCAACGCACTGATTTCTCACCCATCCTGTTCCTGTCTAGTCCCTTGTTTGTAAAGGATGTCCACCACATAAAATGAAAATTTATACTGGAGATTATCAGCTCACAAAGCCCCCTTGAGGCAGGTTCATTACTAAACCTCACAGGAAAGTCACAGGGAATGCAGGATCTACCTCTTCAAGACAAACTTGAAAGTTTTCAACTAATTCCAAATCTCAATTTCCTTCTGAACACCAGAAATAAACCCAGCTATACAAAACAGCCAGCATCTTCCGAATTTGAGTGGTCAGCTGGGATTTGAAGTGTTCTGGATTTTTCTTCTTCCTCTGATTAAATTCAGGAATTCTTAATATGGATTGCTCCCATTCCAGAGGGGTAGTTTAAAAAGCGACCTCCTAACAGCCCGTTGTGGCATATGGATACAGAACTACAGGTGGGAGCAAAGCTGAGGAAAGGGATGCTTGGTTTTCCTTTTGAAATCGTTGCATTTTTCCCCATAATTAAAAAGTCATTCACAGCACTGGGGACTCGGTCTCATGTGTCTGAAGGGCACCCAATTGCTGAAATGGAGTCCGTTGCTCCCTGAGAAGAGGGGTTAGGATTTAATGGATTGAAATGCAACAGCTCCAAATGGCAGCAGTGGAGATGGAGGCAAAGAGTGCAAATACTGGAAATACTGGAGAGCTTCCAAATGCCTGGCATTGAAAAAAAAAAAAAAAAAAAAAAAAAAAAAAAAAAAAGAAGAGAGAGAGAGAGAAAGGAAAAGCCACATGGCACAGCAAAATAAAGCTATGTCACAAATACGCATTTTTTCAGTCCCTTGAAACGCTATAGCTGAAAGCTGAAAGCACTAGAGGAAACTGGATACATCAGTCCTGGCAAAATCATGCCTTACTTTGTGGGATGGCTTTGAGAAGTGCAGCTGCCACAAAGGGATCTGGTTTCGGTGCCCTCTAAGGAGCTCTGTGGAACCACCTCCCCTTGCTGAATCGTCTGCATCAGCTTTGCCGAGGAATTGCAATGCTTTGATGAAACTGAAATCCTCGAATAACATGAATTACTTTTGGTGGTGACTCTGAATGTCTGACACTAAAAAGAAACAGAACAAGCTGGAAGAGGCCTCCCCTCTCCTATCAGTTTTCCACTCCCTTATCTGTATTGACTGTGACAGAGAAGTTTGGGATTATATGTTGTTTTATTATCTGCTACCCAAATACTTTCTGCAGTGTCCTGCAGCTCCATCCTGATTATGCCATGGCAGCAGTGATGCTCCTGTAAACCACAAACCAGAGATATCTCACGCTGATGCTTATCTTACTCTACCTTTTCTGTCTCTATCTGGGCTGAAGCTCAGAACTACAGCAACTGGATTATTCTGGAGCACACCAGGTTGACCGAAGGGATTCCTCTGGACCTGAACTCTTGTATTTGTGGAAAAAGTAAGGAAAGGCAAAGCAATCCCTGCTCTGAATTCTACAATACACCACAGATGTATTTGCCTTCAGGTAGTCTGAAAAGCTGAATTACGCTTGCATAAAAAAACTGCTCGTCCAAGTAGGGATCTAAGGTCTATTAAAAGAATCTTGTTAGACACAAGAATGGAGCCAACATATGACCAAGATAGAAAGTAAATTAAAAATATTCTGTCCCCTTGTGCATAGAAGCGGATGTTTTAACTACTCTGGTGCACTTAGAATACTCCTCAGAAAACCCAAATATGTTTATCTAACACTCATCCTAAAAACATACCTAAAAAGGCAGGAATTTTAACAAAAATCAGAGGAACTCATTCTGGCTTCATCACAAGGCAGCTGCGGTTTAAGGCCTCCAACCATTCAAGACAGACCAGAACAAATGTGGCCATTTTTCTGCAGGCTCTGCTGAGGGTGTCATGGTAAAGGGGACTGGCAGCTCTGGACAACCTGTACAAGTGTACAAGTGTGTTTGTGATATCCCAGCACCTATCAAGACTGCTTTAACTTCTTCTTAAGCTGTGTCTTTGGACCAGAACCCAGATGACAAAATATTACTTAGCTTTTTACATACTTTTTCCTGTCTTTCTTTTTCCTCTGAACTTTACGAAACTCAACCACAATCCAGATTGCAGCGTGAAATAATTTTCAGCCTTCCTCATTTAAACGTGCAAAAACAAATAAAGGGTGAGGGTGAAGGTAAGGGAAATATTTTTGCCTTCTGGTGTGCGAGTTGCTGGATCTTGAGGGTAACAATTATTGTAAGGCTTGCAAACCCATAATGGGTAAGGACCATTTGCCACCAGCCTCGTGCCTGTAACAAAAGTTCCTGCATGGCACATCAGAAGAAAGACAAAGCTTCTCATGATGCACTTGACAGTCCTTCATCCTAAAACTGAAGAGGCTGAGTCACAGCCCCGGATGTCAAGTGTCCCCTGTGGAGAATCGCAGGGACTGGAGTCCTTCTCTTTTAGTCCCAGTTCCTGAGATGCTGTTTGTATTAACACAAGTGCTTCATCCGTCTCCTAGAAAATGAAATGAGTTCTGTAAACTGTTTGTGTCAGTGCCACCCCACAACGGCCAGCTTTTGGGCACTTGTAGAACTGCACTGTTTCATGGGAATATAAGCAGGAGCAGGGGGAGAAGGATGTCCATAAACATTGGCAGAGAACTGGCAGCAAGATCAGCAGGAAAAACCTGGCATGCAAGGATTATTTTCAGTACTTTTGGTGCAGCAACTTCTATTTTTTGTTGTGAAATAATCAGAGGAGATACAAACACATCAGAAGGTATGAGAGCGAGGCTTATCCCATTAGGAAGGAATGTTTTGTCATTCTAATCTGGCAAGGCTGCCCTTGGATATCTAAGAGGCCGCCTTTACTGCAGCTTTTGTGGCTGAATTATTCAGTGGAAAGTGCAGGATATAGAACCTTCTAGGCAAAGCTGCAACTTGCTAAACCAGCATCTCTGTCGTTTCCCAAAGAAACAAAAATAATCCTAGAAAATTTGTTCTAAACCTGCTTCTCTCCTTGCTCAGGTTCATCCTACCTGAGCTGGCTCTCATGGGATATGAACATTTTAAAAAGGGTTCTCAAATAAGCGAAGCTTCTGCATTCTTAAAGATTATTTCATTTAATTCTGTCTGTCAAGTGTGATGCTTTTTTTTTATAACTAGACAACTTTTCTCACCATCATACATGAGTTACAAACATTGTATTACAAGCACTAGTGTTGAAGGCTGTTACAAGACTAGAAAGCCTTCATTATTTCAGCACTAAGTGGTGTGATTTTTAACCACCAATAGACAAACTGGTCCTAATTTCCTACAAGAAAATCCCACAGGGAATTGGCTGTTGATTCACCAATAGAAGAAAGCTCTGCTTATTCTATCACTCACTTTAGACCCAAGCTAATTTTAAAAGTGCCTGTCTTTCAGCTATCAGAACGTGGCCCCATTTCTGATGGATGGCTTTTGCACACTCTGCCAGAACCCTCGGCAGGTTCGGAGCGGGTGCTGTCCCTCTGGCAGGTGGTTTTAACCCTACCTGGGTTCTTTTTTCCAGGGGCTGAGCTGGCTGGGGTTCATGACAAACCTGAGTGTGGATTGTGAGTCCCTCTGTGGGTGCGGAGCGCTTGGAACGGGCGCAGAGCATCTGCCCCAGAGTCCCTGCGGGGTCACAGCCTTGGCACCTCAGAGCTGCGGAGCAGCTTCACCACAGCTCCACCCCTGCAGGGACTCAGGTTTGATTCTCAGCCTTTTCCTGTGTGCCCTCAAAAATGAGAAAGTCTAAAAGACCACAGAACAAGTGGCATCCCGAGTTTCTTGCTTTTCACCTGGAGAATCAAGAGCGAGGCGTGAGCTTGCCAGCAGCTGCTCCAGGCTGAGCAAACACCGGCCAGTTTGCAGAGCCCAGCTTGAACTGGACCCCTTTCCCCTCCTTGCCGCACGCTGCACAGCTTTGCCATTTCCTAGGCATGTTTGGTAGTAAGTTATTTAAATTTCTCATTAAAATTTGGAGAAACAAAAATAAATGTCAAAGTATGCATCTTATCTCATTTGCAACATTGCACCGAGTTTATTTTTAAAGCCCTGCAACCAAGGAACCAAGAGAATGCCATGTTCTCTTCGAAGCACACGTAAAGTGCACATATTTAAAAAGAAAAATTTGAGTTATCTCTAACCAAGATTATTCAGGAAAAAGTTAGCAAAAGACTTTGGTATTCCAAGAGTGGTTCAGTTTAGTAGGGGCAAGGGACTAAGAGAAATCAAGAAAAAATAACCCATCAAAGGTCCCTCTCCATTTTTCAGCTCTGGATTGGAGCCTGTGACACTGCATTTTTATTTCTGGGACACCTGTGTAGTGTCCACACAGTGCAGTAGCCAATAATGCATAATTCTAAGGAAACTGATGCCTCAGACCATACATATCATTTAAAAACCCTACTGCTAGACATAGGTGCTTAGAATTTATTGGGGATTTAAATTTACCATTTCATTGAAGAAGTGTCACTGCAAGGCATAACAGCTGCCCTCACAGAACACCTGTACAGCAACATTAACACAGGGAACAACTGAAACAGCCTTTTGTTTAGTTCAAAATCAGCCTTCAGGGCAGGGGACATTTTTAAAAAACAAGAATAATTTGGAATTTCCACTTCCTTTTATCTTAGGACCAAGGAGAGGTCACTCAATTTTCCTCAATTTTTCCTCAGTTTTCTGGGAATGCCGAGGTGTGAGTGTCCACCCCAAGGGACCGAGCAGGGAGTGGGGATTTGGCTCTGGTGTTACACAGTCCAGAGCTCCAGCAAGCCCAGCGAGCACTCCCTCTGAACCCAGAACCCACGGCAGCAAAGCTTTGCAGAGGATAACATTTCAATAAAATGATGTATGTGACAAAGTTTTACTTCCCCTAAGTGCTCCAGAAGGCTCTGTTGGGAGGCATTAAAGGGATGAAAAGAGGTAACGCTCCTTGGAGGTGGAGGATCCACAGGACAGAGAGGAGCCTTTTCCCTTTTCCCGTGCAAAGGGACATTCCTGGTGCCACAGTATCAGAGACGCTGCAGAGCCCCCAGCTCCCACTCCTGTGTTTTAACTGGCACATTCCAGTTCAAGATTAGGCTCCCTTCAAGGCCTTCCTTTTGTAGTGCACAATTTAGTCATGAGTATCCACTAAATCTAGTGCAAGTGTCAGTTTGAGATAGAACAGCCAGGGTTCTGCAAATTTCTTTTTCAAACAACTAAGGCTGTGCTCCTAAAGGGCTGACAGAGTGTAGCATTAAAGCAGCTCCTTCACCCTAATCAACTTTGTAAAAATCCAGAGAAACATATTCCTGTGTAACTTTGACCAAGGGCTTTGAGCTCTGTGTGATGAAGAGATTCCCACCCCCTCTGCAGATGAAGGCAAGAAAGAAAACAGAAGAAGAGCTTTATAGACCTGTCCCACTAATCTTATCACTTTTAAATAATACAGTCAAATTCAAAATATATTTCAATGCAGACTGTTGGGAACCCGACTATAAAACTTTTTTTCTTCCACAAGAAATTCCTTAATTGAATTTTTAAGAGAAAAAAAAAAATCAAATCAGAACTTTTGTCCTGCCAAGCAAAGCCCTCTTTTAAAAGCCCTGTTTCTCCATCTCTCTTCGGAAAAACAATAAATACATTCTTTCACACCGGGAGTCAAGAGGTATATTATTTATTGTAGTCAGGAGTTCCTTTCTCGGTATCCTGGATATGAGCTCATGCCATATCAACAACCAACAATAGCCATTGTTCCTGAAGCTTTAAGGAAGTTTCTGTGCCCTGTTTCCTGAACACAGTATGTAAACTAATACATAGAAAAAAGGTGTTTCATATTATTCCAGGTACGCTGGGCCCCCTCCATGTCAGCCTGCTGGCCAGCTTTTTCCCAGAGAGCTGGGAGAGTGAATGTATTCTTGTGTTTATCCATTTGTGGAACAGGTACTTCCATCACAAACTGCATGGAAACAGAACCCAAAGAAACACAACAACGTGTTTAATTTAGAAAGAGCTCTTGGTGTATAAAACTGACCACCCTTATGGGTTAGTTCCTGGGATAATTCATCACTTCTATGGGCACTTGATTAAGAAGGCGCAAAACCTCTGGCTTCACTCCCATCAGGAAGGCTGATGTTTGTTACCCTGCAGCAGCAGAATCTCCCAGCAGGGAAGGTGTTGGCTAAACCGAGTGGCTGAGCTGTGACCTATTTGCCCGTGAAGCCTCAGGCCTGATACTCCTGTACGTGCAGAGACACCCGCGACAGACGCACACCTTGCTCTGAATGGCACTTACAGCTGTGCCAGGAAGCTGCTGTGACCATCCCCAGGCTGCCAAAGACCACATGAACCTTCTCAGAATGCAAACCCAGACTATCCCAGTGTGACCAAAAACCTGCATTTTTACCTCTCCCAATACCACTGCCTTGCAATGTTACCTATTGCTGTGAAAGAAGGCAAAATTTGATGGATTTTTCTTTACTGTCACACAGCCTCCATCTCCTGGAGGAGGGACAAGGCACCCCACCAGTATCAGAGTATCTGCAGGCAGTAGAGGTTACTTATGCTCCCCAAATGCAAGCCGGCCCCCAGGCAGGGAAACTGGAACTACATGATGTGTAAGCTCCCTTCCAACCCCAACCACGCCATGGTTTCATGATTTCCCCACAGCCTGCTGGAGTGGGAGAGGTTGCAGAGGCTTCCAACAGGGAACACTTCACATCCCAAGGATTCCACCCCATTGCTCCTGGTTTTGGTGCTACTGCAGCACCAGGGTGAATACAGCCTGTGAGAAGGAGAACAGAGAAATATTCCCTCCAGACATTCCTGCCTTGCCTTCGGGGAACTCCAGGTACCAGTGATCATGGCGAGGCCCTACCCTCAGTGCTCCCAGTTTAATCCCTGCTGCACTTCCAAGGCACCCTCTAGCAAAGGAGGCTGTTTTCTGGTGAGGATTGATGACCGTGATCTGAACCTTGAAACAGGACAAGAAATAAAGACGTGATAAAGACATTAACAACGTTGTTTAATATATCAAGGCTGGGCAAGCCAATTAGGACTGAATGGAAAGTAAGCTAAATCTTTTCCCACAACTCTAATCCTTTCTGTAGGATTTGAAAGAGAATAAAAAGCTGCTACTGCTTTAAAAGTTACTTTCATGGTCATTTTTATGTTTTTATACTAATACTCATGCTCCTGCCAGGAGCACAAATGAAAGTGCTGAAATACCCCACAGCCTTTCCTGTGAGATTTACAGGCTAATTGTACAGATCCAACAAGTCTGAATTATTGGGATAGGCTTCAAATAAGCTTCTAAATTTAGGAGTATCTCTCTGAATCCAATATGAGATATTTACTATTTGATTTTTCCTCAGCCCTATGGGAGCCACAGTGTTGAGTTTTACCGCATGCCCTATTTCAGAGTTTAATGCTGGCTCTTAGATCTTTTATTTCCAGGCAATCTGTGCAATTACTGACAGTGTCCGATTGACTCCTCTGACTGCTGCTCTTCCCAGAGCACGACACTGAGGGTGAACTTGGGAGAGCACAGTGAGGGCAGGCAGAAGCCTGGCATGGTTCGTCTGTGCTTCACTTCCAGTTAAAACCTCAGAGAGCTTTAACAGCAGTGCACTGGGGAGGAAAACCGAGGAGAGGGAATGAACAAAGGGCGACTCAGAGAGGAGGATCACACCATGCCTCACCGCCAGCAGCCTCTTCAGCCCTGGAACACAGAATCCCCTCACAAACTCCAGCACAGGAAGAGCTGTGGATGAGACTGGAGACCCCAGAACAGCCAAGGAAAGCCATTTGTGTGTAAAAGATTGCTCTACCCAGTGTCTAAATTATGCCAAGGATCTCCCCAATTCTCCCATAACACTGGAAGAACAAAAGGTAGCTTAAAGCCCCCTCTACCCTTGAACTTGACTTCTTAGTTTTAGCTCATCAGGCTAGTGCTGAATTTTAAATGAAATATTTAATTGTCCATTTTCTCATTCCACCCAAAAGTGGAAGGAAAAAATCATCAGTATTAATAATCCAAACCTACACAAAGAGAAAGTTTAATCCATATATATGAATTGTGCCCTTGTAGACAAGGTTGCTGCTATCAATTGCTCCTTGGCAATGAATAACAAATTAACTTTCTGATCATCAGCAGCTATGATTTTACTCTGTGGATGCCATGAATTTTGTTTCCAAAGTCTGTGGGGACCTGATTCTGGAAATATTTTGGAACATTTAAATTTTGACCCTAAATCTGTATTACTTAACCCCATGATTCCATCTTATTTAAGAAGAGCTTTAATGGAATAGCTTTAGAGTATCTGCAAATGTGGGTGTTTGTGGTATTAGTGTGCATGCTTTAAAAAAAAAAAAAAAAAAAAAAACCTATGTTAATATAGATATTGCTCAAGTGTAATTGTCAAAGTCAAGGAAAAATAGTTTTAAAACATTCTTAGAAATGCAAAGAAATAATGCTAGTCCTCATCGTTCTTAATACACTCTTTTCACTGTAGGTTTTAAGTAACAAACCCCTTAATCTTATTAACTTAAAATCATGTCTCCTTTTTTGTCTTTTAGCAAAAAAACCCAAAACATATTTTGAGGACCAAAACTTATAATCCATATTTGAAGGCCTTGAAGACCAAAATCTAAAACCACAAAGGAAATGGTTAATGAGTAAGGAACTTCTCCATTTTTTTTCTCTGCTTCCTCAATCCTCACCACGGAACACGCTCGTGTATGTGCACACACACAGAGTTTCAGGACTGACTGGCAGCTGAAAGCAGCAATTCCATACAAGCAGCATTACAAGAAAACACAGAAAAGAAGACTGCAAGTGAACTAGAGCTTTGGGCTTAGAAAGGCATTTTAAAATATTTTTCCATTCAGCTATTAATATTGTATTAAAAAAAATAATAGTTTTAGCTCAAATTCCCATGTTTCAAAGCTCACACAGCTCTAACACTAAGGTTATCTTGTTTGGCATGAGAACAGCTCATGTCTACATTAAAGCTGGAAGCTTAGAAGTGACATAAACAGGCCTTTTTCTATAAAGATAAAAGGCTAAGCTTTAAAGAATTTTATATTTATAGATAAACGTTTCCATAGTAATCATTACAGTGAAACTTGCTGGTGTCAGCAATCCTTTGCATACGAAAATGGCTTATATTCAAATTAGCAGGAATCACAGAATCAGATCCCAGCTGCCACCTGAAAGAAGGGCCTGCAGGAAAAGTGTGAATGGGCATCTCTGCGCTGGGCAACTGCCCTTATTTTAGTCACCTCTCTGCTCCTTTCTGCCCTTTGTGCTGATACTTAGAACCGGAGATTTGATGCAGGAGGCAACTTTGCAGCGCACAAAACCAAACTGGAAGACCCAGGCGCACTTCTTCATCTCTAGAAGTTCAGTGATATAAATACAGACAAATTAAAAGCATAAGACAGGAAACATGCAGAAAGCTGGGCCAGGTGACAGCAGTGTGGTTTTCTCCTCACCCATTACCTGTCACTTGGATTTTTTTCCAATACAGAACAAATTCAGTCCCTGCTTTGGGGAGATGTCCATTTCCTGGTACTTAAGGTAAAATCTCCTTCCCACATCCCTCAGTGATGCTGGGCTTTGCCACAAGGGCTCAGCAAAGGTAAGAATTGTCCCAGTGATGAACCTTGCTGGATCAGGAGTGCCTGCTCCTTACAGCTGCAACAGGCAGACTGGCACTCGCAGTGATGGAAGGTATTTAAAGCAGCGAGGTTACAGTAATCATGTAAGATCAGACTCAAACTGCATGTTTCTGGAGGTTTCTACAATGCCCTCAAGTCAATTAGGTTTTTAATTAAAAAAGAAAAAAAAGAAGTGATGTGAAAGCTTTCAGTCCATGAATTTTTAAAGCGCCGCCAGTTAATTAAACAAAGGAAGGAGGATATCACGCTCCCTTTGTTACAGGTGGTGTGATGAAGGAGAAGAGAGGTGCGGCGACTTACTCAGGGACAACGTGGTAAGTCAGTAGTGCCTGGCACAGAACCAAGGCTCCTCACTCTGAGATTATATCCTACTCACTCCTTGAAGTCCTGAAGAAGGGAAAAGAAAAATAGCTAAGAGAGCTGTTCAGCTTTGAAAATGAGAACGCTCCGTGTGTGAGCCCACAGGCGTATGAACATATGCCACGGGAGAGATGCAAGTGATACTCCCTGATCAGCAATAATAAAAACCTCCCTCCTCCACCCTTTTTCTTTTTCTCAAAAAAAAAAAAAAAAAAA
>VZRN01004150.1:1361224-1373493 GCA_013397935.1 Dasyornis broadbenti
AAAAAAAAAAAAGTTAAAAGGCAAAGCAGGGAGGAGGGCAAGTCTGAGTGGTTTGCAATTATTATACAAACGCTTCCATTGTAATCCGAGCATTAATAGCTGTCCCTGTCAGCACCTCTGTGCAGAGAGGGCTCGCCCGCTGTTTCTCTTGGCACCCTGACCCTCGCAAGGGATTGCTTTCACAAGGTGCTCCATGAGCACCTTCAATCGCCATTCTAGCCAGGCTTTTACGATATCTTTGGAGACATATATCCCGTTGTTTGGCTCCTTCAAAGCTTCTCAAGTCTGGGACTCAGCTGGCAGGAGAGTAGCCTCCAATAAATAATGGAAGCCTTCTGGCCGCGGCGGTGTTTGTGTTAACACCTTGCGGAGGGGAGGGAGTGGGGCCGGCAAGAGTGGCCGCACTTCAAAGAGGTTGCCCCTGGCTCCCTGCGGTTGGCAAGAGCTGCTGGAGCCGGGGCTGCCTTGGCTCTGCTGCCTGGAGCAGCTCGGCAGGGCGGCTGGGGCTGGCCCTGCTCTCAGGTGCTGTCACAGAGCGTTAGTGCCTGGGTTAAGTGCAGAACGAGATGGAAACACTCAAAGTGCAGGGCCCGTGCTCCCCTGAGCGGGGCTTTTGCAGGTTTGGTGGTGGCAGGTGGCAGCAGCAGCCCCGTAGAGATGACAATTTTTCTATGAAATGCTCAGCAGTGAACCTGAAGCGTTTCTTCTCCCCTCTGCTCCTTATATCCTCTGTGTAACAAGGATCAAACCACCAGAGAGGCAGAGTGGTGGTGCAGTGCAACTGCAGTACTTAAAAATCATTTGACCTGAGCCAAGATCAAGGGACGTCAGTGGGCTTTGGATCAAGCTCTGCCACTGGACAGCAACACTAATTCAATTTTTTGCATTTCTGCAGCACGTCCTATCCCAGCGTGCGATGTTTTACAGGCATCAGTAAAGACCCGGAGGTTTTAGGTGAGGAAGAAAACCATTTTCCTCATTTTACAGAGGAGGAACGCTTGCTGAGACAGACATTTTACTGTGTGGTGATCAGAAGATTATAAAGAGAAATCTGTGAAAAAACTGCGGGTTGATAGTGAAGACAGACACAGTGTTAGTACCTGTCCAGCTCCACAGCCTTATCCCACTGGATACTGGAGCTTCCCTGCAGGCAAACACACGAGGAATCGGGGTTTCCTTTGTTCATGGCGTAACTTGTAAACTTTGCAAACACACTGACTGTATCTTATTTCGATGCTCCCTTACACACAGGGAAATCTTCTCTTTAACAGCAGTGGGCCACCTGACATTCAGGCCCACTCTGGATGCCACAGGGGATCTCTGGAAGCCATTCCCCACACCACACACTGGGAATGACCTTCCTTCCTGGCTGTCTCTGTGAGCAAACTCTGCGTGCACACCAGCAGCTTCAAACTCACACAGCAGATGCAACTGCCCAGCGCCTCTGCGAGTGTGTGCACACACACTCATCATTTCAAAAAATAGATCTCCGTTCACCAGCCATTATTTATCACACACCAGGGCCTGATAGACCACTGGCTCCTCTCAGATGCTTTGAACAGGGAATAAATGCAGTTGCTTGCCCTGTCTGCTGGCAGATGGTGATTTTGACGTGGTTGTAGCAGGTCTGTGTGTGTGCATGCACACACATGTGTCAGAGGGGCATAAAACTTTGGAGAAGAGCAGACACTTTAGTGAAATACCCTGGAATTCCACTCTAATCTCTTGTTATTGCGTGTTTTATGAAATAAATTCTGCGCTGAAATTTTCCATGTGTGGTCTCCATGGAAGGTAACAGAAAGTTTGAGAAAGAAAGTCTGCTTAGACATTTTATGCTATGACAGTACAATGGAAAACACTTTTCCTGCAAGTTTCAAATGTCTTAAAAAAAAAAAAACAGTGGCCAAAGTTAGACACTTCAAATGCATTTTCCTCCAGTTTTTTAGCCCCTTTTGAAAAAGCAAAGTCTGAGGCAAATTGGCCAAGGGATTACTGAAGGACCACATTTGCAGATGCCAGTTACAAAAAGACCTGACATCCACATTCCAAAATATTTCAGGACTCTCAGACAGCTTTTCAGGGGAGTTAAATGGACTTATTTCACCACTGTTTTTTGATGGAGGAATACATATTTAGGCCAAGTGTGACAAAAAATTTGACTGCTCTGAAATGCCACCTTAAATTATTTGAATAAAGGTGAGCCAATCTATAGCTTCACACGGCACTTCATAGTGGCACTTCATGCCAAGAGTATCCCACTCAAATTAGGGAAAGATGCAATTCCCCTTATGTTCTTTCTATTTCTTGATTTTTCCAGCTCTTTTCTTTTCCTCCCCGTGAATTGCCTGTCACCCCCACCATCCTCCTTCACCTTCCCACACAGATCCTTTTTTGTGAGTAACCGTGGAACGTTCCAGCTACGCTGTGAGTTAATGCAGCGTGATAGAGGGAGAAGGAAACATCAGGAAGTCAGAGATTGGAAAAGTTAAGGGGCTGAGCCCCTGGCTTCAGTTCAATCGATAATCGCCATGCATCTGGCCCCACGTTCCTCCTGCACAATTAACTCAGACACATTGCACATACCTCATCTTTTGCATCAGTTTGTGAAAAGTAAATTTACTGTTTGCTGAGTCTCAGTCATGCAAGGTGGTGAAAAAAGTCTCACTGCTGGCAGTACAAAGAGGGATCCAGTACAATGGGTCCCAACAAACCCTGGAGCACGAAGGTTTCATTTTCAGTGCAGTAAAGGAAAACAAGCAGTGAAGTTCATGACTAAGGTGATCTTTTACTTTGCTAACAAAACTCAATTCTTTCCTTCTAATTTTACATTCCGTTTTTCCTCTAATTCTGTTCTACCTGAATGCACGCTTCATTTTGTGGACATAAATAATTTTTAAAATTATGGATGTAAATGAAATTTAAGATAACAAAGCAAAGCACTTCAAATAAAAGAAGTCAAAACATTTCTTTCTGAAATTAAAAATTTCCATTTTTTGACAGATTTGTGAATTTGTTTCTTCTAGAGCTAAATATGCAGAGCTGGTAAGAAGTTTCACTGCAAAAATTCTGCCTAGCTCTGAAGATGGGTGGTTTTTCGTGTGCCTGCATTTTTGCATGAAAAGAGAGGAGCCTTTAGCAAGCTGGGACAATGACAGAGCTGCCAGCACTGCCCCTCTTGATTGCCAGTGTTGGCTACTGTCTGCTGCCTGCCTGGAATAGTTTTGCTGTGGATCATAAAATCTCCCAGCATCATTGCCAGGGTCCCCAAGGACTGGGGGTCTGGGGCTCAGTCAAGCACAAAACATTGTTCATACTCAGCTCCCACCAGGCTGAAGCAGCGATGTTACTGTACAAAAGGAAAAACTATTGAGTAGTAGTTTAGCAAATCCCCATCAGAATCTTTTTGCTCCCTCCCCAAACCAATGAAACTGAACAAAAACTGATGCTGCTCGCTGTGTGCTCAGAGCCATGGGCCACTTTCTCAGCTGAGTGCAGCCGAGCTCTCCTGGCTCGCAGAGCAATGATGCTGATTTATGCAAGACAGGCACATGGCCCACAGTTTATGTCACACATCCAAAATCCCATATAGACTTAATTTTGCTGTTCAAAGCCTACAGAAATCCACAAATTAACACCTTTTAGCATTATTCACTTGGAGTTTGTCAGTTTTTCCGCAGTAATCGATTAACAGTTGTTTTCAAGTTCGGGTTTATCTCTTGTTGGCGGGTGTATTTATGACACATGGTTACACCTACAAGAATATATTAAAAGTTTCTTGAGCAACTTGGAACTACAAAGGCAAACCAGTGCCTTGCAGTTGCTATAATCTTTGATGTCACTTGGAGACTGCGTTTACCAAAATCGAGCAAGAGAATTCTGTTTTCCGCAACTCAAGCAATCCAGGTTAAACTTTTAAAGAAGCCGAGTCGACACAAGTAACTCGCATATCCTTTTGAAATGTTCAGAGATATTATTGAGAGTGCCATGCATAAAACTTTTACCTGTGTATCTCCCCCTTGATTAACCTCCTTTTCAGAGAGAGTGAATGCTGTTTGTTACCCAGCATCCAGCTGAACAAAGGAGAAACAGAGCCTGAGCTGTGTGCTCTGGGCACCAGGATCTGATGCAACTCACTTTCATCTCAGTGTAGCTTATCTGGTAGGCAGAGCCAATGGAGGCACGAATTCCTAAGGATAAGTTATATTATACTGCATGTGACTGCATTCAGCCAACTCACCAGTGATGAATTTGCCTTCTCTCCCAGAGTTTCACTCGCTTTTAAAACAGAAACCTCTGCAAACGGAGTGAGTCTGTCAGTGTAATCTTTACCATAGTTAGACATGATGGAAAAAAAAGGCTACATTTGCAATATTGCAAGTTCCAGAGCCACAGTCCAGCCTGCATGTCAGCCTGGACAGATTTGATTGCTTTCGTGCTTACACAAACAAACATAAAACACACACGACCTGAGGGAGCTTATCCTTAATGACAAAGGATTGTGACTCAGGAAAAATTCAGTTCCCAGCCTTGTCCTGAATTCTTCTATGACTTGGACATGTGACACATGTAATATCTTGGTGTCTCATTCACTTACGTAGACAAAACTCCTTTGGGGGCAAAGCTGTTCTTCACTGCATGATTGTCTATTGCCTAATGAAACAGCCTCTGACACGAGCTGGAATTCAGTCATGTCACAAATAAGTTATTGATAGTTCTGCAGTTTTTTTAAATGCCAAAAATGGGTCACAATGAGGGCAGTGTTGAGCAAATCCTATAATTAAGGAACAACATGTTTCTAGTTTCATTTTCTCCTGTTGTAATAAATACTGCAAATGCCTGTCTCACAGCACTAGTTCAAAGCATTCCAGGTTGCAGCGAGCAGCTTCTCTGTTTGGGGGATATCAGTGTAATATATGCTGCTATTTTATAAGGGTTTTCTTCAGACATGCAGAAATTTGAGACAGAATTCATCAACACCTTTTCTCTGACTGCCAACGCAGAGCTGTGGCTGGGAGATGTGAAATGTTCTGTAAGAGTGAGGGAACAGAGAGAGGACCTGAGTGGGGAAGGCAATCAAAGCTGCATGGAGTCCATGGGCTCCACAGGCACGGCTGAGCCACGGCAGCCAGCGCCCGTTGAGGTCACTTTTGAGTCAGATGGCGTCATTTTAATATTCCTCCTGGAAAGGCAGCAACTCCATTGCGTGTGACACTGCACAGCATCCACCAGCACCCTCCTCATCCTCCTCTAGGATACACCCACACCCTCACGCCACAGAGAGCTGCCGAGCCAAGGACCTTCGTCACCCGCTAACTGCTGAGAAGGGACTGAGCTCTGCTTTCCAAGCACCGTGTCGTGATTATTTACTGCACAGACCTCGGCTTTTAAATATGTGTTTTAATTTCCTATAATCCCAGATCCTGCCATGATTATGTGGAATTCCATTTATTCTATTTGTTCTATTTTAAAAGGGATGAAGTCATCTGTGCTGGAAACTATGACCTGATTGAAAGTACTGAAACGCTGCAATGTCTCAGACACAGCTCTGGCACATGAAGAAGTATAAATTAAACTCTTCTGCAGACATTTGATCTCTTGCTATGAAAAGAGATATTGTGCTTCCTCTGTTTAACAGTATTCTCTGCCCACTGTGAAAAGAACCCTGTTTGCACTCTTTTTTTTTTATTTTAAGTGTGGCATTTTTTTCCACTCTAAATAGGATTGCAAATTAAGCTTGAGCATGTATACACACAGAGTCGATATATTCCTGACTGCTGGGAGCTCAGGGATGCCAATGCCAGATCTCCCAGACTCATTAACTAGCTGGTTCAGTTGTTACCAGTGAATCCTCACTTCCGAGCCCCGGCACTGTGCACTCCACAGTTGCAAACCATGTTTGGTCATGAGTAACAGATCAGCAGAAGGCAAGGCAGGATGTTAATCCAGTCAACAGTCATTGCTTAAAGTTGTCTACAAAAATTCCAACTGTAATGCAAACTCCAATTCCAAATTCCAATGCAAACTCTTCTCCTTTTAGGATAAGGTCGCCAATTACAGATACCATTTCTTTGTTCAGGGTAATTCTCCTTGCAAACCCTGCACGAAGGGTTGGGGGTTTTTACTCTAGAATTTTAAGAAAATACGTAGAAAGCTGGTCCCATGCCACACGAGCTATAATTCAGCATGTTGTGCTGTAAAATAATTCAGTAAAATTAACCATCTCTTGCTATACATTTGCTACAGAATTAGCTCCACTTGCCTTCCCACTTCTCCAGCTAGGGAGGCTTTAGTGAGAAGAGCCATGCTGAAAAATAGTACTGGAGTTGCTGCAGGGCTAGCAACAGCTGAGGTGTGTGAACCACAGCAAATTCCCCCTCCTTTCCACAGCCAGCCAGACAACTCATGTTACTGGTTAAGGAGGTTTTGTGTCAGCAGGATCCATATTAGGGGCGACACGCTTGTTCGTACTTCAGTGAAAACAGACCCTCAGTGATTTCTCTGTCAAGTGTTTTCAACTTACAACACTGGACAAGATCTCAAAATGCTCAATCCTGACCTGCCTTTGATCCCATGAAAACTGAAGGGGGGAAAAAAAAATACCTCACTGCAGGCTGCAGGCAGTGGAAGCAGACTAAAGACAATGGAAATATTTCTTTCCATAAAAAATTCTCAATAATAGATTTTTAAAAACAATATAAGCACTGCAAATATCAGCCTGGATCCTGGTAGCTGAGTGATTTCTGTGCTGTATGTGGCTGCCAGAAACAGCATTTCCAGTGTGGGGTGGACCCACAGCTGGGCAGGGCAGGGCAGGGCTGTGGGGAGCTGGAGACTGGACCTGCTGTGGCATCACTGGGCAGAGGGGAAGGAGTCGGGGCAGGGACCCTCAGGCCCTGTCACCAACACAGGCAGGGACAAACAACTGCCTTAACTTACGATCTTCTGCAAGGGGCACAATCTCCAGTTGTAGCATCTTCTCTTCCAGCTGCCAGTTCAACTGACACCTTCAGAGAAAGACAGCACCTCTTCCATTTTAGTGCTAGGAACAGCTCAGTCCCCTGGCCCTCCCTCGTGTACAATTGTGCATCTTTAGCTGGCCAAAAGTCTTTGGTTATTACTTCTGTGTCAGCAGACTGATTTTTTGCTAGCCAACATTTTTATTAGCGTGATATTTCCTTAAAAAGAATCTGAACTTTGTTTAAACAAACAGGCTTTGAGTATTTTAGCCACAAATATTTTGAGGTTACCTCTACTAGACTCCGCTTTTCCCTATGTTTTCTACTGCTAATGGAGCCTTGCAGAAAAAAATAAAAGCAAAAAACCCTTCACTGTATATTCCCTACTTCTTTCATTTCACAATAATATGATGTTCAGTCATTGCTCTTTGATGTTCCTTTGTGCTGGGATTTTCAAAGGAAATTAGCTTCCAGAATCTGATGGCACTCAGCAGAAGCTGAGCGCTGAACTTCAGCGCGTCTCAGTGAGCGTTCAGGCTCAAGCTCTGATACTGAAGATCTGTGCCACCTGTGACCCAGAGACTGACGCCTTTTGTGCCTCTTAGCCCTGGCAGAGATTCCCGATAGGGAGAAAGAACTGAACTGGAAAACTGCACTATATGACACGTGTCTTGAGGGTTTTTTAAATCGTTAGGTCTTCATGTCATCTTTGAATGCTTTTATATTTGTCATGGGTTGACCCTGGCTGGATTCCAGGTGCCCACCAAAGCCACTCCTCAGCTGGACAGGGGAGAAAAAATACAACAAAAGGCTCATGGGTTGACATAAGGACAGGGAGAGATCACTCACCAATTACTGTCTCTGGAAAAACAGACTTGACTTAAATTAGCTTAATTTATTGTCAATCAAATCAGGGTAATGAGAAATAAAACCAAATCTTAAAAACACCTTCTCTCCACTACTCCCTTTCTCTAGGGCTTAACTTCACTCCCTATTTCTCTACCTCCTCTCTGGCAGTGATTCAGGGATTCTGGGAATGGGAGTAATTAAGTTTTTCACACATTGTCTCTGCTGCTCCTTCTTCCTCTGGGGGAGAATTCCTCACCCCTTCCCCTGCTCCAGCACGGGGTCCCTCACGGAGGAGAAAGTCCTCCATGAACTTGTCCAACCTGAGCTCTTCCCACAAGCTGCCGTTCTTCAGGAGCTTCCCATGGTGTGGAAGTTCCTTCAGGATGGGCTGCTCCAGCGTGGATCCCCACAGGGTCACACATTGATCCAGCAAAGCTGCTCCAGTGGCTGCTCCTCTCCCCACAGGTCCTGCCAGGAGCTGCTCCAGCACGGGCTCCCCGCAGGGTCCCAGCCTCCTTTGGGCATCACCTGCTCTGCTGCAGGTCCTCCCTGGGCTGCAGGTGGGAATTTCAGGGGAATTGCCCTGCAGGGGAACTTCAGCTCCAGTGCCTGGGGGATCTCCTGCCTCTCCTGCCCTCAGTGTCTGCAGAGCTGTCTCTCTCACATACTGTCCCTCTCTGTGTGATTGCTGTTGCGCAGTTTTTCCCACCTTTCTTAAATACGTTGTCCCAGAGGTGCTCCCGCCATCCCTGAGGAGCTTGGCCTCACCAGCTGGCATTGCCTGCATCAGACCAGGGCCAAGCTTCAGCAGCTTCTCACAGAAGCCACTTGTGTAGCCCCCCTGCCACTTAACCTTGCCAGCAAACCCAGTACAATATCCAACGTAAAATAAAAATCAGCTAATGCAATCAAATTTGCATAATTCACATTGGCTCTGCAACTTTGGCTCCATATTTGCAGAGCTGTTCCACCAGCCTGTGAAGATCCTTTGAGTGCTCTGTTCAGAGGTGGCTGCTCTAGTGGAACACCCTTCAGAGGCTGAGTGCCTGCAGTGTCACTGGATGTGTTTTGCTTTGCCAGAGAAAAGCATTTCCAGCACACTGAAGTTTTGCGACCCGGCAGTTCCTTCACAAAGAGGAGAGTTAGGATCTGCTCCCCCTGCAAGGACCAGGTTGAACATGTAAGAATCAATCAAGGGAAAGGAAGGGGAAACAAACGTGCTGATCAGTAAACTGCTACATGAAAGAACATAGCTGAGGGCCACTTTAAAGACAAACTCAGGCAGACTTTGCAAGCCCAGCCAGGGAGTGGATGGCTGCATGGCAAGCATCTGCTCCCAGAGGAGCCAACTCCAGGGAGCAAGGCAAGTTTCTCTGGAAGCTGATGTCCAGCTGCTCAGCTTGGAGCACTTATCACAACCGAGCTGCAATCCTTTTACTTTAAATGTAAATAGCAGAAGGCAACACCAGAGCTGTTCCCCATGAGCCACATTTCCTTCAAACTAAAATCACAGTCCAGCTTCCCAGGCTGCTTTTCTGTATGTGGCTGGTACAAGTATCTTCCGCTAAGAGCTGCAGAAAAGAAGGAAATATCTTTCTGATACCACTTTCTGAAATATCTCTTTGTTAGGAGTATGAGCCCCTATGAGCTGTAAATTCCTAACTGAAATATAAGAGATGTAATGAATAGACTTCCTGCTTTTTCCCCAGGGCCATAACACTCCTACTGGATGAAGAAGGCTCCTCCTTTTGCTGGTACCTTTGCAATCAGTGCTTGAGATGGTCACAGCAGCAGCACATCCAATCACACCACTGACTGCAGTGGAAGAGTTTCTCCTGGGGTTCTCATTTCCCACACTGCCCATGACATTTCTGAGAACCCTGGGGATGCTCTCCAAACTGCAGTTTTCCAATTAGGGTACAGAAATAACGTCACGTCTCTTCTTTCTCTTTTTACATTCAACAAGTTTCTCTTACAGCTACCCCTGGTTCTACCATCCTTGTCTCACTCCTGATGGATGATCAGCATCCCAGCTGGGTCTCCTTGCTGCTGGTGGCTGGGATGGAGACTGGGAAGTAGAGCACCCGTCTTTGACAGCCATCCAACATAATTCATTTGAGATCCTCGAAAGGAGACTGCAGAGGCATCCTGTGAACATCTCTAACTCTGTAACTCTGTGGAGATCCATGGAGAAGGAGCACGTGTCCTCACAGCCAGGAGCACATCCATTAGATTTTTCCAGTTGTCTGCTGCTTTAATATGGTTTCAGCAATCCAGGGCACAGAGACACAAAAGCTCCCTAGAGGAGGAATAATATTTTTGCTGCTAACCAGCCACAGCATCACGGATTTCTCCACGAGGATGAGTGAAATGCAATAGCCAAGTCTCCTTACCAAGGATGCTCTGGATTCAGTACTGCTAAACACTTTATAGCTTCATGCTGGAAAAGCCTAACAACCTCTGTGAATCTCACTGGCATCCATCCCATGTGGTGTTTAATTCCCTCAAACCAGTAATTGTGAAGGCAGATATTTTGTGATCTCTCTAAATCCCATGTTGCATTGCTCTACCTGTGTCCGTGGGAATGACAAAGGGACCCCATTTGTCGAGAAAGGATAATCCCAAAGAAACAGGAGCAAAACCCTGCAGTGGCTCAGATCAGCTGGGTCACCACCATGTCTCGAACAAAAGGAATGAAAGAAATTGCTTCAAGAGAAGGCAAGGGTTGTTGTGTCCCCTGATTTCCTTCCCTTCTCAGGAATGGTGTGGCAATCAGGTTGGCTTTGCCCAGAAATACCAAGAAGTTATTAATAATATATATTATTCCTCAGTGTTTTTCCACTGACCTAGCAAAGTTGCTCTTGAAAGGTGCAAAAACCACTTCTCATCAAACTAGGAGAAAAATTCTTAGTATCTAATCTGGACACAGAAAGACACTATGCAATTTTAATCAAAATCTACTGTAAACACTTCATTTGTTTTGATGTTTGAACTCTGATGAACAAAGTTCAAGCTGTGCTTATTATGCACTTGTTGCATGTAAAAAGAGAAAGAAGACACGTGACATTATTTCTGTGCTCTGATTGGCTCTGATGACCAAGCTGCTGGTGCAAAAGTCCCAAAGAAAAAGAAATTAAAATTCACTTTGGTTAAAAATTGAAATGCCCAAGCCTAGAATCCATTTCCTATGAATGTTTATTAAAATTCAAGTCCAGGGATGTTCATGAAAAGAGTCCAGAGTGGACAAACTCTGGCAGCGTGGATTACAGTTTCAAATGAATATTAGCCATCCTTTCAGAAGCATTCATTAAACCCAGTTTTACAGTATTAATCATAAAGAACTCTGAGAGATGTCTTTAGGCTCATTAATGAAATTAATCCATTAATTGGTGATGGAATATATTTACCTCTAGACAAAACCATAATATTCCAGCTATTATTATAATGGCCATTATTATTTTCTTTTAAGAATTTGTTGTACCTTTTAGAGGCACTTCAGTGCCCATGTTGTTTCAGGATACAAAGGGCTATAGAGCATTGCCCACTCTGAGCAGTCCTCTGAATGGGGCCTTTGTTTTGTGTGCTGTTTTGGTAGGAAATGGTTGCTATTTAGGTCTCCAAGAGGGAATATAAAACTATGCTCACCTAATCAAACAGACCAGTAAATACAGCAGTTAATCTGACAACTTCGAATTCCTGAATTGCATTTGGAGAAACAATTTAACACAAACAATCATTTAAAGCCTGCATTAATCATCCACCTTGGGTTACTAAGATGCATAATTTGTTTTCATTATTGCAAGCTCGTGGTTCTAAGTGACATTTCTAGCAGTTGGATGTTTTATTAAAACCAAAAGAGGGAAAAGGTGCTGTTAATCTTTTCCATCAACAGAGCTGTAAAGTAAAAGCAGGGTTATCATAAGTATCAGAAGACAGACCTGGCATAACTCCATGTCTGAAAAATGAAACTGTCTTAAGTATTTTACATAAGAACACAATTGCTTGTGAACTAAATCAGCTATTGTTCTCCACGGTGGCAAAATGTTCCTTTCTGAGCACCCCTGCCTGGTGAATGTGAATCAGGAAGTGTGGCTTGTTTTGCTGGAATTATTAACATATCTACAATAGCTTCAGAGTTACCCTGAGCAGGTTCAGCGGGCACTTTAGAAACAAAAGAAAGGGGAAAGCGTGTGCAACAAAAAATTCCACCTGGCACTCCAGTGCAGCACAGAATGGCTCTTTAAAACAGCACAGAAGAAAGGCTTCTTCATTTGGATGTAGTGAAATATAAAGATATAAGTGCTGTACTTATGCCTTGTGCCTCTCAGAACAATGGCAAACTTCAGCAATCTTTTCCTTGTCTGTCCTTGCGATGTTGCAAGGTAGTTTGGCCAAAGCTGGCTGTGCTTTAAAACATTACACAAACTCTTTCTTCCCTTAAAAAAAAAAAAAAAAAAAAAAAAA
>VZRN01004150.1:1373533-1434190 GCA_013397935.1 Dasyornis broadbenti
AAGAAAAGAAAAAAAAGAAGAAAAAATCCTGGCTTTTAAAAGAGCCATTGTCACTTCCAGCTGAATGTTTATTTTACTGTCTCCTGCACAGCAGAGGACATTCCACCTATAAAGAGCAATTATATAGCACTGGGACAATTTGAATACTCTAATCAATGCTAGTTAAAGTGCAGATAAATAAATTTTTATAGTGCCAGGGCTCCTACCCTCCATGGAAATTATTGTTAATTTATTGAATCAATAATCTTGGAACAATAAATTGTAATGCCTTTTGTTTTACTAAACCCATCTTGCAGCATGTTTAAAAAGCACAGCTTTATAAATATTGCAACAGGCTAGGGGGAGATTTCCAACCAAGGCTTTGTGTCTGTCCCATTATGGGAAAGATTAAATTGTAAAAGCAAAAGAAAAACCCCAAAATGAACAACAAAATCGTGAAGGTGCAGAGACACTGAAAAAATAAATCCTTCCATGCAGAAGCTGCCTGGGTTGTAGCTCAGCCCTTTGGGACTGCACTTTTTAACTCCTTCATTACTAGCCATGCTTTTATCTGTTTATTTTCCATAAAGTAAAATCTGTGAGATTTACAAGAACACACAGGTTTTACAAGACAAGAGCAGAGACTGGGCTCCACTACAGCATAACCCTGCAATATCTATTGACTTCAGCAGCACAGTTCTGGGGCTACATCAATCCAAAGCGATCACAGATCACCCCATAACTAAAAGTATATCTATTTTTAGAAGCCATTTGTGCTGGTTTAGCTTGGCACCATTTCACCCCAAAAGATACCAGTGGAATTATTTCAACCTTTAGGAGACATCTTCCAGGCTTTTTTTTTTTGTAGTGCCAGGGCTCCTACCCTCCATGGAAATTATTGTGAATTTATTGAATCAATAATCTTAGAACAATAAATTATAATGCCTTTTGTTTCTTTCCGATTTCTATCTTCCAGTATCATGTAGATAGCATGGATTTCTTCATCAGCTTTCTTCCTCTGTGTTTTTGCAATACCTAGTGCAAGGAAACACATCCAGGGCTGGTAAGGTGCTGGAGGAACACAGTTAATCTTATTATGGTCTGGACCTTGTGGAAATGTTCCATGCATCTGTAGCTCACTGATTGCAGCCTGTATCAGCTCGGTGAGAGGCTCAAACATCGTCTTGTGAGGAGCTGGTGGCTTCTATTTACCTTTTCCAGATAAAATGAGTTGGAGCAGGGGCTGCTGGCTGTTCTAGTGGGAACAGTTTCAGGACAGGAGCAGAGATACACAGCAGGGTCTGTTTTTCACTTTGAATAGCTGGTTGTTCTGGGGTAAGGTGAGGGCTTATCTGGTGGTAATGAGGAAATTCCCCACGAATTTAACGTGTCAAAATTTCATCCCTGTTCTTTTTGACCAGTTGCTGTCAAGATCTCAACACTGGTACACTTATTGATCAGAACCAGGCCTTCAGCAAGGTGTAAATTAGCTTAGCTGAGTAGGAATTAATGATTCTGCACAGATGTGAAAGAGCTGGGCATTTAGTCCGAAGACGGTTGATTCTGTATCCATGCTAAAGGAAAAAATTACAGGAGTTGTTATTCTGCTTCCAAGCTCCTATTTTTGAGGAAGGTTTGTGGAGCTGCAGCCACAGCCCCTAGCTTATGTAAGCTTCACTTATTACACAATGAGCTAAACATAAGTAAAAGTAGGATGAATCATATGGGGATGCAAACCTGGCCAAAACCCCCAGAAATCTCCGAGGTGGGTGTGAGGAAAATCAGCTGCTGTAATTATGGTGGTGGTTGTGGGGGATAAGGGAGCAGCCAGATTTGGCTGAGTTTGAAGCAGTACTTTTTGATTTACAGACAGGGAGTGTATTTTGACTTGTCCTCGGATTGTTAATTTTTAACTCTTGCTGTTTGCAAGATTGCCAGCACGCAGACGGGAAGCATCCCTTCAAATCCTGCCCACATCCCCAGACAGCATCCATCCAGGGATAAATTTAAAATTACTCTTTTAGTCCCTGGCAGGCTGTAGCCATTTTGCCTTGGTGTGTCTAACCCAGCTCACCACTGCTCTTTTTCCGCAGTCTGCCACAAGCCTCTGGTGGGGCTGGAAACTCCAAGGAACCATGAATTTTTATCCCCATGAGTCTTTTTATCCCCATGCCATTTCATCCCCAAGCCGTGTGTTTCTTGGTCCCTGTCTTCTGACATCCCATCAACACAAAGGGCTTCAACACACGTCCCACCAACAAAAATCTCCTATGGGAGGTTTTCACTGACATACCCACGGGTTGTGTGCTTGGTCTTAAGAATCCTTCATGGTGCTGAACTTGGCTCATGTAGTCTGGGATGTTTCAGGAGTCCTTGGATGAAAGAAAAGACACAATGAAAGCCATTTTCAGCAGGAGCAGTATCAATTATTTGGGCCTTGAGACGGCGCCATTAAAATCTACGGCAGATTTGTCATTGATTTAATCAAGAAGAGGAAGCCCAGAGTAGAAAAGCTACATCCGAAATACAATTGTGTATCATTTTTTAAATAGAAGATGTAGGGTAATGCACACTTGCAGTAATTTCTGTGGATAAGAGCTCACAGGATGAATTGGGCTCCAAAGCTACTATTCTAGGCTTTCCCTGTACTTCGGATTCAGCTCCTCTGCTGTCTCTGCAGCAACTGTACACAATTATCTTCTAACAGCATCCCCAAAGCAGATGTAATTAGGGATCTTTGGAGCCAACATATGCATATCTTAATTACGGAACCAATATGGGATACTATTTGTTCCAACATATACCATTTTAAAAAAAAAAAAAAAAAAAGAATCATGGCCATCTAATTTAACAGATAGTCATTCTCCAGGAAGCTTTGATTAGAATGTACTCAGCTAAACTGGTCACACTAAATATGACACTGGATTATTACCAGGGCAGGACCACCCAGCACGTATCCCAGCTCAGAGAAGACAAGAGATCAGATTTTTCATCTCACTGACCCTGAGCAATCCCTCAAAACAAAGACAGCACCTAAATATTGCAGCATCAGAGCTGTTCACGTACTCACAGCAGTTGTAAGTCACTAACTGAGATGCAAGCGGAGGAAGAAGCAGACCCTTGACTGCATAATTCAATTAAATGTTTCACTTCTTGAGTTGCAAAACACTTTTCAATAATTTAGTTAGTTTTAATATGCTACATGAGACGGGAAAGAAAAAAAAAAAAAAGAAAAAAAGAAAGAGTGCCTGGGTTGCCAAGTACCTGGGTTGTCAAGATCCCAAACTTTTCTCGTGAATCAAGAAACTGAAAGTAGTCAACATGGTGTATTGAAAAATTGCATGAGTTTATGAGATTGGATCAATATATATGAGCAAAGCAAAATATGGAAAATCCTGGATGTGTGAGTATTTACTGCTTGCAGCATCTGTAGATGTTTGAGCTGTTATCAATGACCTCTCTGGAGGTCTTCTTGCATCCTGTATTTTCTGTAGTGGAAAGGACATCTTCACTCCATGCACTAATGCCTGCACACAATGGCACAGGAAGCAGAAATGCTTGGTTTTCAGCCTCTAGTCTGAGACTAATCTCCTCATTCTCCATTTCTGCCTATGAAATTAGGAAATATTAACACTTTGTTTCCTCAACAGGTGGTGTTTGTAAGCATCAGAATTCCACAGTGATCATATGCTTCACAAATGCCTTGTAAATTAAACAAATCATTTTTACAAATCCAGCGGGTTCTGTACAATAGTTATTTTTGTTAGGAGTGAGTGAACAATAATAAAAGCCCCAGTTATTTGTCTCTTAGAATGAATTGAGACTTTACAATTGATACTCGCAATCTCCCTATTTGTTTTCTGGTTCAAACTCTTTATCCTGTACCTTCTAATTTCCCACATTCCTTAATCTAGATATTTTTATAACAATTTTCTTTTCTTCAGATTTTTAATGCTGCAGAAGACCCATATCTTCCTAGGGACTGAATAACCTATGTTTATCTTTAGTTGCAGAAAGATCATCCTTTTGAATATTTAAGTGTGAAGAGTAGAGAGCTGCACTAGAAAAACGTTCACTGGTTGATGTGACACAGGTATTGGTGTATTCTTCTTCTTTTAAAATAATTTCTGATTATTTCTGTGGGCTTTATTAGGGTTTGGGTTTGTTTTGGGTTTTTTCCTGACTGGATTAAGCAAAGTTTTGTCTTCTGGAAATTGCAGGAGGTCACTTGGATTGTTGCTGTCCACGTTCTACCACGGCACTGACCTGGTAAATGGCAAGGATCAAAGTTTGGGACATATCACCTCAAGATCAGTGGGTGGGCAAAACAAATGGATGTGGCAACTATAAAACATAATAAACATCGTGAATGTGACAGGAAAGTCAACTAAAGCAAGTCGTAAGTTCCAAGATATAGATCTGTTATTAATGGTATTACAGAACACAATTAAAATGTAAAGAACATAAAACAGTTTTTTTAAATTGGTGAAGTTCTAGATAAAGACAGCATTATTTTCCCCATCTACTTCCTGCCACTCATACCAGTCAGCATATGCTCAGCATTTTGCAGCTCCAAAAGCACATACAAATCAAAAATAAATACTGTGACTGATATCTAAGAGGCAATGCATAAATATCCAGCAAGCACAGCTCACTGCTTGGAGGGCAGGCTGACAACAGCCTGCATGCTGCCTAGGGAAAGCAGAGAAGGCTTGGAGAAGAGTGCGTGAAAGAAAGGTGATTTCTCCAGGAAGAACGAGAGCGGCGTGACTGCAATCATTGCCAGTGAGCTTTAGTTGAAATGGGAGAATTAAATAATACTAAGGAATAGTGAAGGACAGCTACGATCACAAATAATTTCCTTCCAACTGTGAGGGTGATGCATGTCCTTCAAATGTCCAACATCTCACTCTCGGCTGGCATGGTGGGCTGATCATGTTCAACACAGGATTGAGTGCTACCTGGGCACTTCTAATTGGATGTCAACAGCAACTCTCTTCTCCCTTTACCACCTTGGATCACATAAAAGCAGACAACATGCAGGTACTTCATCAGTTGTTCACTTGTCGGGACTGAGCAGGAAAGTGCAGGAATGCCAGGTGTCCCTCTTGTGCCTTTTTCCTAAGCAGATGCATTGAGATATTCTCCATTTACCAGCCAAAGAAGATTTTCAGGGTCAAAGCGCAGTCTGGATCCCTTGTGCTCTGAGATCCTGCAAGCCAGTGAAGGAACCGTGAATTCCCATGTTTTTCAGCTTCCCACTAACACTGCTTCGGCCTCGAGCAGAGTTCAGCCATTGCTTATGAAGGGGCAAGGGCTGAGGCAATGAAGGGAAGGAGCCTGCAGGGTTCTGTGGGGTTTTCTCCCCATTGGGAGGAAGTGATGCTGTGGCACACCTGCCCATCCTGAGCAGACAAGGAGCAGATGCACAGCCCTGCTTGGGCTGCCCGCAGCCTGCCCCCCAAAACACCGCCGTGGCTACCCACACTGAGCTCCCTCCAGCCTGGCATGCCAAAAAGCTGGAGGTGGGCAGGGCTGCTGGCCACACCTGGGCACCCAGCACAGCAGAGCCTCCTTCCCAGCTGTGCCCTGGCCAAAGGCAGCCCCACCATGCCCCCAGTTATCCAGCTCACCATGACATCACATGTCCAATGCTCCTCTCTAAACCATCGGCCAAGGTCTGGTTTAAATACAGCCTGACATAAGGGGAGGAAGGGGAGAGGGAAAAGAAGTAGAAGCTCATGATGATATTTCTTGCTTAATAGTATTGTGTTAATTCCTTGTTTGTCCAGCAGCTGAATCATCTGTGCCTCCTCTGGGATGTGGCTCCAGCTGCTGTGAAACCCCGTGGCAAAGGCAGAGCTCATTAACTGTGGGCTCTCCTGCTGCTGAATCCAGCCAGCAAACCACGCATGGGCCATTTCCCCAGCAAAATCTGCCTGTTGATTGAAAATCAGAGCTGAATTTCCTCCTGGCTTCACCTCCTCCCTCCCTGCCACAAAAGAAGCTCCCACAGTCAGGATGGGATAGGGAGGGCAGCAGCAGGAGCGGGCTTCTGCCTGTGCCCTGCCATAGGTGCCAGCAGGGCCTAGGCTGAGGCAGGGAGAGCAATATGGGCCTCACCTCCTGTCTGTGAGGGTTGTGTTTGAACCTGTCATGGGAAGAGCCTCAGAGGAGCCCTGTTAAACCCTGGATTGCCCGAAAACCACGCCGTCTCAGTGACTGACCAGACAGAGGCCACGAGCAGCTGGCGCTGGGACACACCAGGTTCAGGGGCAGTCTGAGCAGATTGCTCAGCGCTGCACAACAAAACAAAACCTTGCAGGTTGCAGCTTGATGACCACTGCATGGCCTGCCCTCCTTGCATAGGAGACCAAAAAAAAAAAAAAAAAATCCCTGTGTGATGCAATTGTTTTCCTTTGGTTTCTACAGCTGGTGGCAGAACGAGCTTCCTCAGCAGCACAGGCTGCACACAGCGACCTGTGCTGGTCAAACTGGCCACCAGGGACTGCTCTGCTCCTGGCCCGTTCAAGAGGGCCCATTTTTATTGCCACAGGTAGATCAGGAGTTGTTTTGCAATCTGACTAATCCAGGGACTGAGGACTTCGAAATAGTCCTCAGCCTGTCTGGTTTTGAGGGTGGACTTGGCTGCCCAGGAAAGGCAAGGGGCAGCCTCGGATCAAACAGGGGTTCCTGGCACTTGGTGACAGCCACTTTCAGCTGCCTCGTCTTTAACCAGAACAAACACCAGGTCAAGAACGCAGCCAGCCATGAGAGGGGACTCTGCATGCACTAAAGATGGCTTCACACTTTATTGTGGCAGGCAAGAAATGTAGAGCCAGGTCAGGGAAAACAGCACACATGTAGATACCAATGCAGGAAAGCTGGTTGCAATGTTTCATGCTGAAGGCTGTTTTGGTATTTTAAAAAAACCTCTTTTTTTTTTTGTTTTGTTTTTTTGGGGTTTTTTGGTTTTGTTTTTTTGTTTGTTTGTTTGGGTTTTTTTGTTTGGTTGGTTGGTTGTTTTTTTTTTTGTTTAAAAATCAGAGTATTTTGCAAATAACTCTTCAGCTCTTTTAAAGAGTCTTCATTTTAATGCAATTTTAACTGTTGGGTTTCCTCCTTTTCCTTTTTTCTTTCTTTTTTAATTTCTTCTTTTTTTTTTCCTTATTGAAGAATGTGGTGAGAGGCTGGGAGGCAGTTATTTCTCAGTTAAAACTAAAAATTTTTTGTTTGTTTCAAAAAGTGATAAAAAGATAAAAATAAGTACATGTGGAAAAAACAAGCAAATTCCAGCCCTACTTCAGAGCTACCAGTTTAGTTACATTGGCTGATGTGCAAACAGAAAATGATACTTATATAATATATATAGTGTATTTATCTTACACTAAATTGTTTCGATTGACCGATACGTATCACATATATTATGATGCAGTTTGTACATCAAAAATACTTAATAAAAAGAATCTCTTTTTAATCTGATAGCAGAGAGCAGCCATAACAGCTGCACTTCAGGGAAGCTGGAAGGGCCGTGGTAGCCTGGACCCAGAGACACAGCTTTCCAAGATGACCAGAAAACTGAGGACTTGCAACAGCACCAGGCCTCAGCACCCCAGCTGCTGCGCAGCAGGTGCTGGGTCCAGCATGACCTGGCTGTGCATCTGAACCGTTGCGTTCAAAGCTGAATCAAGGCTCAGGCTCTGATTCAAGCGCACTGAAATCACACAGCTGAAAGTCCAACCCAACAGCCACGCTCATGACACTCATTGTGTCTCTACAGGGAGCAATTAGTGAGGCTTGGAACAGGCAAAAAGAAAGGTGATGTCCCCTGTCTCACAAAGCTCTGTCTAATTTCATGGCAAGACAATAGGAGACCACTAAGAATAAATTAGAACAAAGCCCCGTGGCTGGAAAAAGGGGAACTAATTTCTGTTCACATCCTTGGTGTGACTTTGTGATTCTTGGTCATCTCAATTTCCCTGACGTATTTGTGTTTTCCAAAGGGGAACAAAAATCTTGAATTTTGCACTTATCTGTTCATGATTGCAAAGCGCTTCTAACGAGAGGGGGAAATCCTGGCTGACGCTATGGAAGCACAAAGGCACCAGAACCAAGCCCAGCTGATGGCTCAAGGTCACCCTACTGTGACCGTCTCTGGTGGGTGCAGGTGGCTCTTGTTCACACCTTTGGCCCCTGGCTTTGGCAAAATGTCACCTAGAGAGTTTCTGGAGCGTTTCTGGAATGTCTTGAATGCCAATTGCATTTGAGCAGTTGGTGCAGAAGCCTCAGCAACACCTGAGACACAGAGCAAGCCACCAACAGCTCCAGACACCTGGCAAGCAGAGCATTGGCACAGCAACATCTCGGTATTTAATCTCTGGCTCAACACAATCAGACAGGGCTGGAGTCAAAAGGATTTTGAAATGCTGTAGTCAGAGAGAGTTCTGCATCATGGGGACAGAAGATCATCTCTGGTGGATCTGTGGTAGAGATCCACTAGAGATTTTTGTGGTAGAGTCTTTAGGTGGAAGGATGGCAAATCTTTTATGTACAAGACCTTTTAATGTTGATGTGGCCACAGGAAACGGAGAAGTTTAAATGGAGGCCAACAGGAAAAGCAGAGTGTGGCATGTTGTGTTGCTAATTCAAAGCCAGTGAAGATGGGACCCAACAGTTCCAGACAAAGAACTGTTTATATCAAACAACATGTAATTTTAAATTTCCTGCCTGAGTCATTTTTTGGTATCTTTTTGTCCTGTCTCTTTGTCACTCTCCACTGAACTGAAAAATATAAGCATGATCATGTTAAAAATACTTTTTTCCTTTGTGAGGAAACCCTACTGACTCCAGATCTCTATGTAGCACCACCATGGCTCACCACAGGCACAGCAACCACGAGCTGAAGCTGAAAGGTCATGCTAAGGGTTTGAGAAATTATCTGAGGCTGTGAGAAATAAGGGACTTGCTAACTCTGAAGAATAATTTAACTGAATACACTCACCCTGACCTAAAGGTGCTGCCTTTGGGAATATTTCAGAGTTTGACACAGAACTGTTGAGCATCCAAAGACAGCAACCTGGCTCCGCCAGTAACAGAATTTCTGATTCTCCGCAAACCAGGCTCTCACTGCATCGCTCTCTGCACCCACGTACACTTGGCTTCTCCCTGAGCACTGAGAGCAAACAGAGCAACACTCAGGGGGTTTCTGTGATGCCTAGAATTCTTCTGCCAGGCCAGCAGTACGCAGCGGTCCAGGAAAACCGATCTCTCCCTGTTATCCACAGAGAACAGCTCTGCACCAAGGTGCTGCATTCACCCCCCGAAACCCCACAGAGAATTCATGTGCTCAGGCTAATAGCTTTTAATGAAAAATAATAATAATAAAAAAAATCAGATTTCTTGCCACACAATACAATAAAAATGTATGTTTTTCTTCTTAAACACATTTTAGCTTTTGTGAGCTTGTGTGAAAAGAGCCCATTATTAAGCCTGAGTTATTTAAGCAATATTGGAAGTGCCCCTGCCCCTTTGTTAATTTGCTTGGCTTGGTGCACACATGGCATTTGTTTTATATCATGTGTGGAACTTGCTTCTTTTAAAAGTCTGCAGGTTTCAAATTCCTCTGCTTTTGATAGATGTACTGTATGTACTGTTAGGTTTAAAAAAAAACTTACAGGTGGCTGCTATTTTTCCCAATTCAGTCCACAAAAGCCTCTTTATTAAAAGAAGTCCTTAATGAAAAAGAAAAGTAGAGCTACTGTATGTGAGGTTGCAAAGAACTCTGGTGGAAATATTTGGTGTTTACATTTTGCTGAACTATTTATACTGTGGACACATACTACACTAAAGGCTCTCTTTTCCCCGCATAATAGAAATCCTTGTGACTGAATTCTATATACTTAGTATGGTTTACATTTTTTTATCCAGCCTTACCACATTTTATTCCACCGTGCTTTCTACTCTGTGAGCCTGGAGCAGAGCTGTATAACAGCAACACCTTCTGGAAGAAGGGAAACACTGGAGAATCCTTTCTGATTCTTGCAGCTTGTTGCAAGACACCAGCCAGTGTACGTTACTAATAAGGCAGAAGCTCAGAATAATAATTAAAATACATCACTGACTGTATGTGCATTTATTGCTTCATTTGGCAGTAATTGAAACCCCCGTGGTTGTTGTTGTGGGTTTTTTTTTTTTTAATATCTCTTTCAGAGCCTTTTTGTTCAGAGTACTTTTAACCGTTAATGTTCAGCGTTTCAATGGCACCAGATTTATGGGGCTGACTCTCTGCTCTGTACCCCCTTTGCCTGAGGATATGAAAAAGCAGAGGAGCTTTTTCAGCCACCACCTCTTCTCCCCTCAGAACAACACGAGCTGTCAGCACGAAGGGGAGCGTTCCCAAACCCTGCAGCGCAGCTCCCAAAAACCACCGGCCGGCAAACGAGGTGCAATGGCCTACATTTAACATCAGCCGAGTCTCACAACCTCAGATAAGCACCACAGCCTTCCTGGTGTCTTTAGAAACAAAACTCTGTCCTTGAAGAGCCTTTAAGAGCCTTTGGCATTGGGGCTTTTAAGTTTTTGCCAAAAAAGACAGGCGGCCCCTTCTGAGTGTTGCTAGAAGACAGCTTTGCAAGCACAAGTAGGAAACAGAGGGTGGGTGGCAGGAGGACTCCTTTAACTGTCTTTAACTTCAATTTATGGCAATATTTTCTTTTGCAAAGTACTGCAGAGAGATACCATTACATCAGCAGTAGTAGTAGTAATAATAATAATAATTATAATACCACCTCTAATTAGATCTTTGAATAGAGGTGCAAGCAATCCTTTTCACACCACTGTTGTAAAGATGAGTTCAACCAGAGGAACACAGAGAGAGAACTGAATTCCTCAGTGAAAGGCACTTTCAAAGGACGAGGTAAGGAGAGGGACGAAAGAGCTTCCACATTTAGACTTTGAGGCTGCACATTTCGAGCACCAAACTTGCTTCAGTGGTACCAAACTAGTGAAAAGTCTCATTCCAAAACAGTGGGCATTATTCAGAAGGATCATTAGATGCTGCAACATTCAGTTGGCTTGAAGGATGCAGGGCTGAGAGCCCAGGTGAGCCTCATAAACCTGCGTGCCTTTCCTCACACAAGGCAAGTCACAGTCTGGTTCTTCCTGGTGAGCAACCCAGGGTCAGGTCTGACAAGTTTTGATGATTTTGCAAAGTTAATACAAGATTTCCATTATGCTTTTAATTTTCAAAAGGTGCATCTCTGAGCAAAATTTGCCCACGTTCCTTGCTTTGACACTGTGTTTCTGTATCTTCCGTGCCTCATTCACATCTTTGGTCAGAATTTCATTTTTTGGGCTATTCCTTTTCTTCCTGCACAGCCTTACTTGTGTTGGCTCCTGCTCCTGCCCACCTAATAACGATGCCAGTGTACTGCAAAGCATGCACAGTGCAGCCATCATCCACAAACCCCTCTGACTTCGCTCACTCCATTATGCAAAACAGCTCTGAGGAGAAGCCTTCTGGGAAATGCAGACAGAGATTTTTCCGTGATGGAAAAAGAAGGAGCCCTGCAAGGTATGTTTAGGTGTGTGTCTGTGTGTGTGAAACTGTTTAGGATAACTAGTTTGTCAATGGTTTTCATGACAGATCCTATTTTGGCAAAGTGTTGGAGGGCTGTTGGTACCCACAGCTGCCTGGAATGTGAGGCACCCCCCAAACTAATCACGGCAAACACACTCCACACCCTTCTAACTCCGTATCTGTCCCTTAAAAAGCAGAGCTCTGGGGCCTGATCCTGCGTGAGGGCAGACTGCCCAGCATTAAGGGATCCATGAGGAGGATGCAGGCAGCTGCTCAGGGTGGCCAGGTGAGGATAGCGATCGGAGAAGGAGAGGGAAGGCCATATGGCACCAGCTGTGCTCTGGCTCCCAGCAGAAGCTCCCTCCTCTCATGAATTTCATTTCCACAGCATGCATGAGAGTGATTCGCCATTGCAATAAGCTGTTCCTGTCCTTTTCCTCACCTGTACCTGTCACCTTCGGGCTGCCGAGCTCTCACACAAAAGAAAGAGGCAGTGCAAGGAAAACCGCAAGCTCGGAGCCCTACGCTGTGAGGGTGCTCCCTGCTGCCTCCAAAAACGAGCACAAAAATTCTGCAGGGAAGCCGATTCCCTGCCCCTTCTGCTTCATGTGGCAAATGGCTGTGGCTGCCCCCCACACCTGTAAAGGCCAAGAGCCATGAGGTGGTGAGGCAGCCGGGCTGTCAGGGCGCTGCTGATGCCCTTGTGTCCGGCCCTGCCACCCCGGCCTCGCTGCAAGGACGTGGCTCCAGCAGATCCCCGAGCTGGGGAATGGGTTAATCCCAGCACGAGGGGAGTTGGTGACAAACCCCCAACGAGACTGAGAATCCCAAGCGGAATTTTAACACGTCTGGCCTGGGATCCTCAGTCGTTGATAATGACAGGCATTACCTGACCCAGCCAGCTCGGGGATCGCGATAGCTGTTCTCAAGAATTTGCAAATCGTTCTCCAGTTCCTGGCTCCTTCCCTCTGACTATCTTGGCAGCCTGTTCTGGCAGCCAGACTATCTCACCTAAGACTTCTCCAGCTGGTGAAGCATCTTGGCGCTCCTGCCTCTCCATGCCCACACACTTTCATCAACTTCAGCAGTAACCCTTTTAAGTGTTATCTCGCAGCCCTAATTACTTCAAATACATTTTCTGCCTGACGGCGTCGGACAGGTGGAAACTGAGCGCCATCTATTGCTAACTAATAAAAGGCTGCCTCGGTAGGAATGCGACAACAGCCCCTTTTCCAAAGGGAGCCTTGGCTGCGGGATTCCTGCAATCCAGCAGCAGCATCCCCACGGCCGCCAGAAACAATTCGGCTTGGAATTGATGGTTAAAGCCTTGCAGTTTTCCAGGGAATACATCTGTAAGTTCGGGATGTGTCCCTAGCTAATTTCTTCAACCTAGAAATACTGTGAGAACCAGCTTTCTGGTAATATTTGTTTAATTATGTAATTAATTTTCCCCTGAAATATTGCGGCATTATTCTCCCTCTGGTATCTGTATCTAACACAGGCACACTATAAAGCTGCTCTCTACACAGTTTGTACTCCCAAGCCTTTGGCAACACTGGCTGTGCCTCCTTTATAACTGCGAGCAACTGATGTGAAAGAAGTGAGGAACCTCCAAGGCAAGCATCTCCCCTGCTCCCCTGCAGCCAAGGGACACTCCAAGAACCTGAGGAAGAGAGCAGTGGTCAGCACTGCCACTGGTGGGAAGAGGATTCTCTAAGGAGACAGTAATGTGAAGCTGAAGGTTATTTTCCTGTGAAAGGCCTTGGGACTTTTCCCTGCATGGGATAAAATCATTTACAAATGCATATTCCTAATAAGACAAAAACTCTGAAAATACTATCAAGAGTGTAGGGTGAGTAAATTTCCATGACAGAAGCAAAAGCTGTATCTTTTCAGAGTTCCATATACAACTTTTGAACGTATCTGAAGTCATGCTAATTGTTAGCATTGGATTATGATGCTGTTAATCTCTGCTTCTCAATTTAAGCAACTATTGCAGTCTTTTCCACAAAAATGCGAGGACTTTGTAGTGAGGACAAAGTTAGGAGGATTGATGGGTAGAGATCTGAAAAACCAAACTAAACCAAAAAGCTGCAAAGACCAGGAGCATGTTGTCTAACTGTGATGTTTCCAGTAGATATGGCTGCAAAGATTCCTGAGAAAAGGAGAGGTTAAAGATGACAAAAAAAAAAAAAAAANAAAAAAAAAAAAAAAAAAAAAAAAAAAAAAAAAAAAAAAAGATGAGCAACACCACTTCCAAGTGTCTGTAGCCATAAAGCTGGGACATCTTCAAACTGTTAGAAATAAAAATATACCTGAAACAGGGTAAACAGCTGTCTTTGCTTGTTGCAAGATCCATAATCCATAATACCTGGTACCTTCTTTTCTAAAGCTCTATATGCCGTAGAAAGGAAAAAATTATTTTTAAACATTTTTTTTTAGCACATATGATGGACAGGAAATGTAGAATACGTGTATCAGGCAGTTTAAAAACAAAAAAGCCAAGGAGGAGAGATGTTTGTTTCTTTTGCAAAATATCCTTAGGATTTTTAAGGTTGTTCTGAAGGGTTCTAAGTCCTGGCTCATGATTTTGGGTTAGGCTTTACTGAAAACGTCAAAACCATTCTAAAAAAGTCAAACTGTACAATCAGCATGCTAATGACTCCTTGCTTTTTGTAAAACAATAAAACCTGCTTTTTCTCACTCAGTAACAGGAAGGTGAACAAGAAATCAAATTAAGAATTCAATAATTCAGATTCAGGTGTGTTCTCCTTGAGACTCTGCAGTTTACTGTAGTGTAGCCCAGATAATTATTCAGCGCTGCCCAGAAGGTAAGAGGCCACTTTCATCTCCCAATGTGTGTTAGGAGAACACGGCCTGGCTGGCATGGCCCTGAGGCTGAGCCTGTCCCAACAGCTCTGACTTTGTTCTGTCCCCATCTCTTTCCCTCTTCCCAGAGCCTTGCAGCCCTGGCAGCAATCAGGTTGTCCTGTCGGCACTGCCGGGAGCAGAGAAGGTATCAGCAAAACTTTATCCTGGACCAGATCTCACCCACCCACCGGCCAGTTCTAATGGAGAGCAATATAAAGGACAAGGCAGGACAGGCTGTGGTGGAACATTTGTCCAAATCTTTTAGTGGCTGCTGCTCCTACTCAAGGGAAGAGTGGTGGTCCTTGGGCAGGATCCCCAGTGAGATGAAGAGACACTGAAGCAGAGGAGTGTGCTCCTGACAGGACATTGCACATTGACTCAGATCTGCAGCATTGCAAAGATACTTGGCCAATCCCTCACCCCTCTGGGAAACAAGCACGGAGGGCTCAGGAGCAGCAATCCCAACCTGTGTCTGCCGAGAGCTTCCTCCCACCAGGAGAACATCACCGAACAGACCATCAGAAAGGCTGAATTTGGCTGAAATTCAAGCAGCAAAGAATTAAAAATTACTTTGTTACGAATCTGAATGCTGCTGGTAATGATCTGGGGAGTAGTGACGGAAAAACAGAGAAAGTGGTGTGAGAAACTAAACTTACAAGGTCGCACTCATGGGATTAAGATGATGATGGTTGTGGTCCACTCTTAGGTAGACTGTCCCAAATGCTCCCCTTTGTACATTATTTCAGCATAAGAGGAATTTTATTTCGGTTTTTGTTTGGTTTGGAAGAAACATAGTACTAAAGCTTTTAAATAAGTACAAAATTAATTAATACTGTTGTGTTTCTTGGCAGGGCTGATATAGAAGGTTTCATGTTGGAATACACTCTCTAGCTCTGTTCTCTGTATTTGGTTTTGGGTTTTTTGGTTGGTTTTTTTGGGGTTTTTTTTTTGGGTTTTTTTGTTTTTTGTTTTTTTTGTTTTGTGGTTTTTTTGTTTGTTTGGTTGGTTTTTTTTAAGGAGGACAGGGTGCTGGACAGCAGGAGAAAGAGAGAATATTTTTTTGTTTGGAGGGTTGACCTATTTCTTTTCCTGCACCACATTTAAAGCTGGGAAGATAACCAGAACAAGATCCAATTTCCCAGCCTATCAGCAAATGTCTCATACCAGATAAATAGGTGGTTGTGGGTTAAAGCAAAAATGGTTACAAAATACCTTCTGGAGAGGTACTCCAACTGCTCCAAAATGTAGCGTGGTAGAAGCAGTTAGGGATGAAGGAAGGCTATTCTGGTTTAAAACACATCACGGTGCATTACAAAAGCTCTGCAAAGCCTGTTCTAGCTCACACAAGCTCCCAGGGCTGTCAAGAAAACACCAAAGACCTGAGTCGCCTGGGATCAGTCAGTTTAAAGGCAATCTGTTCTTCCTGAGCTATGAGAGTCCTGTGAGACAAGGACTCCGTTCCAAACTTCTGCTAACAGCAATGCCAACTAGGAGCACGGTGAATTGTGATTTCCCCAGCAGAGCTGTGCCAACCGAAGCCCCAAATGACTCCGTTGTTCTGGCAAAAAAAAAAAAAAAAAAGTGCTTTTCCTTGTACAACTTTTGCTGTGCGGGGCTGTGGCCAGGTATGGTTTTACTGCATAAATCCCAAAGGCAGCTTCACTGACAGATCTTCATGGATGAAATGGCCCTGGGCACAGGCACAAGGGCACAGCATGTCACACTCAGGCTGTAAGCAAGGCTGAAGGCTGATTATGTGCAGCAGCTCTAAAAATCCATTGCTTCCTCACAGAGTCTTTAGTGTTCTCTTGGCAGTGTTGTGTTTACTCAGAGGGAGCTGTTGTGAACTGAAAATATGCAAGGTTATTTTGTTTTTCTTTTGTGCACGGAAAACAGCATTCCTTGCGTTCCCTACAATTTCTAGGGGAGGGGGGAACTCCAAGCATCCCTCAATGGACGTCCTTCTTCAGGTAGGAAGAAAGAGCCAATCAGGCGTCTCAAGTTAAAAGAATAATTTGCTTGGAAAGTCAGAAGTGTGATAAACAACCTGGAGTCATTCTGCCTGTGGAAATCAGAGGGGTCACAACCTGATTGCTGGAGACAAGGCAGGTTTTAGGTGCAAACTAAACGAAGAAAAGTTGGGATTTCAGTATTTTATCAGGGAACAAATGCTCCTGCAGTTCAGGCATTTGAAAATCGCATTAACCTGGAAAAGCAAAAGCAGGAACAAGATACAGACATGAACGTAATAGATCCTGACTGCAGTGGCTCCAGGGCAGATGCCAGCTCTTACTTCTGCGGTAGAGGTCACAGAAGAACCTTTCTGCTTCTTTTTTTTTTTCCTTTTTCTTTCAAACCAGCACTACATCGTGTGTTTGAGCAGCAAAAACAGTTCACTTGTGAGCAGGAAGGAAGAGGCCAAACACGGGTCTCACTCCGTGTGTCTCAGCCACTTCACCACATCTTGTGCACCCGAAGATTCTCTGGTCAGTTAAACACTTGTGGTGACACGGCAGGGAGCAAGCAGGCAGCTGCAGAATAACCTCCTTGTGGAGGGGACTCTCCAGAGAACACAGCCAGCCTGACCACATCCTCACCTGGCCAGGCACGAGGCCACAATGCCCAATTCTTCACTAGCACACACAGGCACCAAAGGGCTCTTGCAGTTACGAGCTGCGCATGCAGCCAGGCAGTTTTGGAGCTGAAAGATTTTGGATAAGTCACTGAGGTGCAGCTCGAGTCCATTTTTTCCCCTCTGAAGCAATAACTAAAGTGTTGTTTTTTCCACAGATGGCTGCGGGGTTTCCCGGCTGTGTGGGCTTGGGTCAAGATCACAAAGCTGAACACAGTAAATGCTTCAAGTCTCACCTGTGTGGATTCTTTCACTCGATGCTGGTTAGTGACATAAAAGAACTTTGTATTTGCAAAACAGCTGGTCCTCAATTAGGAAAACTGCATATGCAAAAATTATGGCCACTAGACACGCAGGCACAGAAACCTGACTTTCTGGAACAGACTCCAAAGTCCTTCTTGCAGCTTGCTTTCCTCCCCTGAGGTTCAGGTTGTGTTTGGTCCCCAAGCACAAAGGAGAAGGGCTTAAATTGGCCAGACACTCTTATGCAAAAACACTGTGCCCAGATGCCTGATGTTGGTGTAATTAATTTGCTTCTGAACACTCATAATCCCAGAAGATATCACCTGGGATTCAGAGCGGAACATTCAGGCAATGCGAACCCTTCCAAGGTTAGGTGAAAATGAGCTGGGTGTTTATTTGTTTAAACCAGAATCCATACTGTGGGCTGACAAGGCCTGGAATTCTAGACGGTTTGGCCATGCATGAGCTTGATTTTTCTTGCATTTAAATGTCACTGTCAGCTGTAGGCAATGTTCCAGCTTGTGAAGTTTTACTGAAACTGGAAGCAACACTGAACTTGGCAGAAATGTGATTGTAGGGTTTAATTGAAAGAATAAGCCTGCTATTACAAATTAATGTGGAGAAGGCAGCCATGGTGGAATCTGTCTTCAGGTCCATATGGTCCTCCATTGCTCATTGATCATGCAGCCTGTCATGCATTTCCTCTCACAGGAGCCACTCTGTTTCCAGGGAATGATTATCCCCGTTTTACAGCTGGAAAACAGGAGCTGGGAGGGTTACCTGTCTTGCTGAAAGGCGCAGACAGGATCTGATCAAGGATAACTGCTAATCTCTTCTTCCTTTCCAGATTGCTTATAATTTTTCCCTAAAGAAAATCACTTATCTGATAAACTCATATTACACACTGCAGAGAAGTGCATATTATGCACACCAAGAGAAGCAGGGTCTTTTAAAAATAAATCATTACAAGCCATCCTGGGTTTTGCAATTTGCTGTAATTGCAGTTTGATTTTCAGTTTTCCTGTGAAAGATCTCAAACTTACCATCTTATGACTGAATGAAATAGTAATTGTTAAAATATTTTTGGTGATTACTGATGATCTGTGGGTCATAATTTTCTTTTTTCCCCGAAAAATTACTTTTCATTTTTTAAAATGAAAACCGTAACATTTTCTGGCTACCAGCTCTACAAAAACACAAAATTATTTTTCCTGATGATATCTATTTTATCAGAGAAAAACACACATTAAACAGCTCTACAGCAGATGAATTTTGCCCTGAACTTCATATATAATTTGATGAGCGTTTCACTGAATCAAACATTGGCTCTCCTTCGTGCTGCTTAAATTGCAGTAACAGATAATAAAGCCTTGTTCATGCTCTCTCTTTCCAGGAAAAAGTTGCCACAAAGAAGCTGTGAGGCTTGGCAGAGATATGCACGTTCAGAAAATACAGTTGGGGTTTTAATGTGATCTTATCCTGTAAAACTGGGGGAATTGCCCTTTTGTCAGGCTGAAATTTTGCCTTATTGACATCTCTTAACTTCTGAGTTGTGTTATCTTAGTACTAAAAACCTTGCCGCTATTAAATGTACGCAAAAATGGGGAAATAGTACAGATGTTGGATTTTTTGTTGTTGTTGAAATGTGAATGAAATGTGGAATAAGGAGTCTTCCTTTGTGCCATTCGGATATACCAGCGTGAGGGAATCCTTCCAAGGGACTCTGAGAGCTGAGAGGTACAATCAAGCGCTAAGATTCACCCCAGTAGATGTAAGAAATTGCAAGGTAGGAGCTCAATAACATTTATCTCTCAAAGCCAGGCAGCCATCTGACCTAAAAATGTGCTGGTTGGTTGTGGTCCATATGCATAACACCAGTCTCAGTTACAAGGCTTTCGAGCACATATTGTTAAGTAAGCTTCTGCCCAGGCTGCCAGATTGCAGTCTGGATCCCCTGAAGTTAAAAAATAAATGTATAAATTGTGCTTTGCCTCTTTGGGAAGTCAGAGTGCATGAGGGGAAAAAGTGCAACATTTGGGGCCTCACCGGATTCCTTCCGGGACACCAAAAATACATGCAATCAAGTTAGGTAACACCATGTCTTCAGCTTGTTTATTTGTTAAAAACAAGCCTGATTTCAGGAATGTGATGGGACTGGATGGCAAAAGGCAGAGCTTCCTCAATCAGATTCTTCCAGGGTGCCATGCAAGCAAAGCCTACATTCCCAAAACTGCATTTCTCTGCTCCTTCAGAGAAACACGCACAACACCAGCTCAGCTCCCCACCTTAACACACACAGAGGCTACAAACTCAGCAGCCTGAGAGGTCCTTGGCACAGCCGTGGTGAAATCTGAAGATCCTTGGATTAGTGACTCACCTGACACAGGCACAGATGATGAAGACACCAAAACAGAGCAAAGGGAAATGGCGTTTTTCTCAGCAAGGCAATGTGTCTTGGATAACCAACTCTTGCCTCACCTTCCCAAGCCAAATGATGACTTTGCAAGAGGAACTGTGTGGCGATTGCTGCCACCTGAAGGCAAAGGAAGCATTGTGATTGTAGCAAACAAGGACAGGTGGGATCTGTCCCCACTGCTGGGTGACTGACCCACTCCTTCAGAGGGAGAACCCTCCACGGAACAGTGACTGGCAGCTGGGATTGGGGAGGATTCCTAACCTTGAGCTTAGATCAGGCTCAGCTGTTGTTTCCTCAAGAGCCATAAAATATTCCATCTGCAAAGGAGGGAGCAGCAAAGGGCACCTGTGCTGTGAGTTCTGTTTAGAGGTTGGTGTTTGTGGGAGTGCATTTTCAAGACAGGAATATACACAGCTGTCAGACCTCTCCGATTTTCTGTTCTTTGCATGATACAAGGATAGATTCTGCAGTGTAGGATGGGAAGAACAGGAAGTTTATAAGCATTTAAAAGCAACGTGATTCTTAGCTGGTAGGATCCAGAGCAATAGGATAGTCAGAACCCCATCCCTAGAGGTAAGAAGTCCTGGGACAGGAGGCTGATCTGTGACATTCTTCTGGAAATTTTAAAGCACTAAGATTTCCTAAATAGATGAGCGTATTTTGCACTGTCTTTGCTCCAATCAGTTTTCAGACATGCCCTCATGATGAAGATACAAAATCTTCAGAAGGTCCCTTCTTATCCAGCCTGGGACTTCACAGTAAAGCAAGTATTACAGACTTGACTCAGGCACGAGGTTTGTATGAGCTAAAGGAAGGTTAAAAAAAAAAAACCAAAAAAGCCAGAATTCAGCAATGACTTAAGCAAGATCTGGTGCATAAAAGTTTAAGAGCCATAATAAAAGTGGGTAGCACCTGGGAGATACTCAAATCCCGACATTTCATATGGGGTGACTTAACTGGCTTCAGTTCCTCACCAGCGCTGCTATGGGTAAGAGAGCAGCCCTGCTCTTGCTGTCTGTGGCATCTGGGCGCGTGCTTTTGCCTTCCTGCGGCCAAGCAGGGATCTGGTCACTCTGGAGCTGCCATAGGGCAGGGATCTGGTCACTCTGGAACTGCCACAGGGCAGGGATCTGGTCACCTTGGAGCTGCCATAGGGCAGGGATCTGGTCACTCTGGAGCTGCCATAGGGCAGGGATCTGGTCACCTTGGAGCTGCCATAGAGCAGGGATCTGGTCACCCTGGAGCTGCCATAGAGCAGGGATCTGGTCACCTTGGAGCTTCCACAGGGCCAGCAGGGCCACAAAGAGGAGTTGGGGATAGGGCAGCTGGAAAGGAGCGGAGCCGTTCCCTTTGTGACGCTCAGAGCACAAAAGTCGCCTCAGGTTGGGTTGAGCTCACAGCAGCCAAGATCTCTGCTGAAACTGGTGTTTCCCCTGGCTCTGCTGTGTAAATGTCACCTACAAGGCAGCTCAGCCCCAGTCTGTTTCAGACTACGGTGGGGTGCTTTAGATGGATTTCATCCCTGTCAAAATGAGTGTCAGACCTGCCCTGGCTGTTCTACAGGGGATGCTGTTTCTGGTAGTGGCAGCCCCCCAGCACGTATTTCATTTGTACATCGATAAAGGACAGATATAAAATCAATTCCCTCACACATAATCCTGCAAAGCAAATTCCAGATCATGCCACAGGCCCCATCCAGAGCAGGGCTTTGCCTTCATCTGCCTTTGGGCAGACCCTGAGGGTTCCCTGAATACTTGCGGGGTACTGGGGATGGCTGCTCTGCTCCTGAGCATTTACAAAATGGCACTTCAGATATCCCACAGAGAAAATCACTGTTGACTTAATCAGATTTTTCTTTAAAAGGCTATCTCTTGTAGGCTGTGAATATGCATATTCACCTTAGACAAGTAACTGTTAAATAAATAAGAAGACAACTTAAAAAATATTACATTACTTATGTAGTGTCAAAATCTAAAGTGTGGGTGCACTTTACAGTCTGTGGACAGAACTCATCCATTTAAAATACTTTTTTGGTGTGTTTCTCCTTTAGGGTTAGGTATTTAATTATTTATCTCACAAATACTCAGTTTGGTTTGGATACTTTGTGTATGACTTTTCTTGACATCACTCTTAAAAAAAGGTGAACTTCTATGACCATCAAAGTTAACTGTCTAAACACCACTAAATGCTTAAATAAACCAAAGCTGAACATTCTGAAAGAATTACATCATGTGCAAAATGAGAAGTGTTTATAAACAGAGGTTGTTCTGAAATAATTTCAGAAGAACAATTTCCTTGAATGCTCAGAATTTAAAATCCCAGATTTGTATGGATACAATATAGTATCACCTGCTGGTGAAGCAGGACAAACATTCTCTTACCTGGCATTAAAAATCATTCCCTCGGGGGAGACCTTACACATTCTTGTATTTTCTTTTACAAGTTCATCATTGGAGAAGCATCCAGAGCAACAAAGATGCTACTACAGAAAATTTTGCTCCTCTTGGCCAACAGGGTAATTCTTTAGCAGCTTTAAAATCACCACTGTGATGCCATAATATGACAACACTGAACAAAATTAAAGGAAGAAGAAAAGCTTAAATTCAACACTTTTATTGATATGCTCTCAAAACTGGCGTTTCTAATTCCAGTATTGACTGCCTATATTGGAATCCCCAAATTTGTTTTCATGCCCTCTTTATATGAACACAGTGCAGATTATTTTCCTTTTGCTTTGCCCTCTATTATTTTAAAGCTGTGGGTTTGGGGTTTTTTGGTCACATCAACTTGGCACGAGTTTGTATCCTGGATCAAAGTTCTCAGAACTGGTACTCTCCAGCCCCAAGAACACAGTGCTGTGGTGATACTGCAAGTGATTTTTCGAACAGAGCTATTGGCAGCTACTGAGATGTTTCAAACAGGAGGGAAAACAAAAAGTCTTTTAAAATTTTGCTAAAAGGCACAGGTCTGCCTGTGAAGCCACTCAGCACCTTGTATCCTCAACTTTCTACTACTTGGGATAAGGGAGTTTTGAAAGCTGGAGTTACAGTTAAGAAAGGTTCCCTTAGGATGAAACGGGGAGTGGCCAAAACACAGGAATAACGTCAGATTCCGACACGCTAGGTTCATTCTCCTAGCAGGAATTAGTAACTCCTAGTACTTACCTATCTGCAGCTTCTTTAAAGTGTCCTATATCCATACCAGCTTTCTCTGAAGTCACTGAGAACCAAACCAGGTGGAAAATGTACCCCGACGTTTGCTTTACCACAGCATGGATCAGTATTACCTTTAATCTCAGTACTCCCTGCACTGGAAAAGGGCGAATACGTCAAGTTTTTTGGTAAATAGAGGCACCACGCATGGCAAATGTCAAGATTTTAATGACACTCACTTTCAGTGCTTTCCATCTTCAAAAGGCTTCCCCCTGGTTGCCATACTTTGGAGCGATGACTGTTCAAAAATGCCCTGTGAAGTGCTCCAAGTATAAAGCTGTTTTCTGGCATTCCCTCCCTTGACTTCATCATCCCCAAACCCTCAGAATGGGAGCTGCATTCAATCACTGCTACACAGCCCTGGCATGTTAAAAACTGTCTCATGACTCCATGGTTAGCAGGTAGGTGCTTCTGCTGCTTAATTTGTCCAGCATTTTACTGTAAGTGAGACAACTGGCTCAGCCTCCAGGCTTGGCAGGGGAGGTGCATGTCTGCCACTTGAGTCTTGCTCTGCTGTTCTTACACGCCACACTTCATTCAGGAATTCTTTTTTTTTCTTTTAATTCAGCCTTCAAGAATTTATTTCATAGCAGCTCCCATCTATGGGGTAATTATGCTTCGTTAGCTGTGCTCAACTGATGATTTCATAACATGCCACAAACAGGTGCCAATTAAATTCCTTTATTGGAGACAGAAACATTGCATAATTACAGATTTGATGAGGAAAACTGCAAATAGTATAGACTGTTTCTACTGCCAGCAAAATACAGTTCTTACAGGATTTATAGACATACAAATACAGTGCTTCCTTCGTGCCAGATGGTCGGATCCTAACAATGCCATTAGGAGCGCTTAACTGTGCTTCTACAAAACCTTTAGAGAAGAATGAGGTAGAGTTTCCTTTAGTTTATCCAGTACTTTTTCACACATCTGTCCTTTACTGCTTTTATATTCTTCCCATCCCTGTAAAATACCCAGTTAACTTTCAGCGTTTGAGAAAACAGAGACCCTTCAGAGGTGTTTACTTCTCCCTCTGCAAGTTGCTAATTTCCCACTGCTTACGTGCTTGGATTTCAGTAATTACTACTGCACCCTTCTAAATGCCCCAAAGGTCAAGTAGATCGGGACTTCTGGCTTTCCAAATTTCTGCCTCGACAGAAATTGTTCGTAAAGAGCTTCAGATAAAACTCTTACTTGTCTCCATCATGGCAAAGAACCTTTCACATTCTGTCACTCAGTGCCGAGCTGAGTCCAAGCCATCTCCCTGGGAGACAGAGGGAACAGATCCACTCTTTGTGAACCTCCTTGACTGTCAAATAGCATTAATGGTGTGGTTGTCTCCTACCTGCAGTTCCAGTCAACCACTGGGCTTGACACAAATTATGGTTAGATGGTGTGGAGAATTACATCTTTGTTCTGACCAAACACGTCGCTGTTTTACAACATAAAAAATGATGTTGCAGGTTCCAGTTCATATTTGGGGCCCAAGTTATGAAAATGTAGGCACAGATGTATTTAAGCAACTGGGTAAGAGCACTCTTAAATACCAACACCAATCTGTGATCCTGCTAGACTTTTGGTGTAGCTGGGTAGTGTCTCGGCTGGACTGAACAATGGTAATGACATTTTTCTGCACTCCTGCCCTCACTGACCTGATGGGTATTTTCACTCTTGCTCCTGGCATGCCTCTTCTGGACACTGCAGACTTTTCACTCTCTGCTCTGGCATTTGCTGCAAGCACTTAGTACTTACTGAAAGTACAAGCAGGGTGCAGTAGAGAGAAAAAAAATCTATTAATTCACCTGAAGTGGTCACGATTCTAGTGGCGACCAAATCACAGTGAACAGGGGATTTGGCATACAGAAAGAAGGTGATTACACAAAGAATAAGAATGTTTGCTTTCTTCCTACAAGCTACTGAAATACAACAGTGCAAGGTCATAGTTCAGCAACACTGTAGCAGAGTTCTACAATGAAAACCAAGATTTTTCTAAAAAGGTGCAAATAAAAGATTCCATGTTCATACCTTGATCACTTTGATCATAAAATGAAAGAAAATCTGTTTCTGCAAGACAGTACCGCCTGAGATAAGCTTCTGAGCTCCTCCATCTCCCCCTGAAGTGGCTGCTCTAAGCCTGACAGAATCAAGAACTATAAAGAGTTGGTGTTGTTAAGAGAACCAGCTCTTAGAAACTTCCCCAACTCTTGCTTGGCAAAACAAGCAATAAGCTTATTTTATCTACTATTCCCTGCACACCTCTTTGGTAAAAACCAAAAATGGCCAGTGTTAGTGAACCACTTGGAACACTGTAGTCAAACACTTCCACAAAGTTGGTCTTCTCTGCTTCTACCTTAACTTTACCCAACAGATATTTTAAAGGTTTAGAAATTCCATATCAAGGTCTTAAATCTTCCTCAAGATCTTCCCATGAACATGAAATTTAAGAGACTTTTTTTTAAAAGCATGGCATGAAAATGCATGATTGTGGTAAAAATCACAATAAATTAAGTTTTAAGATAAGCAAAAAGTATAAACTCATGTTCTGAGAGAGCCATGCTTTTACTACTGATGAATACAATTACCATTATTTTTAGTATATTTGGGTGTGGTTAACCTTGCTAGTGTGATTAATGAGACTTCTGTTTATCTGAGCTACTAATTCCAAAACTTAATTCCAAATCTATTGACTGCTATACTTATTTCAAATCTATTTACTATTAATTCAGTACTGCTCCTCAACTGCTAAGCCCTAAAGTACCTGACTGTTCCAGCTCAAGGCAATGACCAAGTGAGTTTTGTTTATGGAACTGGGCATGTATTTGCCAAGTGTACTAGAGATGGCACTCAGATTTTGCACAGTCAGGGAAAATATCCTGCATTTCCTACTAATAAGCATCATGCTCAAAGCCAGGCATGGACAGGAGGACAGCTGCAACAGTATTTTCACCGATCCAATGCCAGTATTCTCTTTTGCTGTTATGGCTAAAAAGACAAGTATCTTATTAAGAAGTTTCTTAGCTTAAATGATTTAGGACCTAGGAATTATTTTTCCAAATCTTGAGGATAAAGACAAAATACAGTAAAACCCAGGTCTTTCACACTTCCAAATTGGTTAAGCATTGCAGTTCAGCAAATTTTTGTTCAAGACTGATAAAGAAGTCTGTTTCAGTGCTACATGACCAAGTGCACCTCTGAAACAGTCCCTAACACTCTGAGAGGTGTAATGATTCCTTCAAGCATCACTTTTTGATAGGACAGCCCTGTTTGAAGCAAATTCTCCTGTGAAGATCTTTCTGTATGCTGATCTTTATATTCTGAACTACATGTTACTTTTTCCTTGCACAATCAAAGTAGTTCTATTCCAATGTAATCCTTGAAATACTGGATTTTACATGGCATCTTTCTGGTTGCTTAAAAAGCTTTCTCTGGAAAGCTTATCTGATCTGTAACAAAGAAGGATTTTATGCAAAAGTTTGGATTAGAGTTAAAAGTGGTCTACGTGGCAGTACTGCTACTCTGCACTCACAAAGAGTTTAGAGAGCTTGTTCAGGGTCACAAAGTCAGCGGCAGTCTGTTCAGGGATTACACGTTCAGGTGCTAAAGCACAATTCTGACCCCTCAACACCTGGAATATGAGAAAAGGACTTTTTTTTTTTAATTGTCACTACTGCTAAAAGCAAACAGAATGCAGATTTGCTTAAATGGTCACTTCTAGACATGAGACAATGACAGAAGGCTGGGTGAAAAGGGCTGCAAGTCTGTGTGAGAGGGAGAGAAAGACAACAAGGAGCAGCTACCTCAGGATGTGCTCAGCCATCATTTACAGCTGCCACCTGTCAGGATATGAGCCTGGAACACTAGAACTTTAAAATTTACCCTCAGCAGGGTGGATGCCATGCAGAGAGAGACTCTGCACCAAAGCCTGCCAGGCTGTGCCTCCAGCTCTGTACATCCTTATATTCCATCCCACAGCAAGGCACAGGCAGAAATCACACTCAGAAATCTGCTGGGATTATGCAGATGGTTTTGGAGAGGCCATTGAATTCCAGAGGGCTCCTCCTCTAATTGGGCAGCTCTGAGATCAGTCCCGGCTGTTTTTCTGTCTACCCCTTGGAAGACCATATATTAGACATTTCAAATAACTTGCACTCCAAATGACCGTCAAGTATCACATTTTTCCAAATTACCATTCTTCATGCCTGAAGATAAATAATATAAAATGATATATTATATATTATATAATATATAATATATATTATATATATATATATAAATAAAAATGCAAAATAAGTATACAGGAAAGAATCCATGATATCTCTATGCTAAGTGAGGCAAACCCAAACAAGAGGTTATGTGCAAAGTGGAGGGGTGGTGGATAATTACTTTTTGGCTTGAGATAGCTGGACAGGTGTAAACAGTGGCTGGGCAGAGAGATCTCACTACCTTGCTTTTGTCTTACCAGACTTCCCTTCTATATCCCAGAAAAACCATGTTTATTTTGCACTGCTATGGGCTGAACTGATTGTCTACCCTAGGAACCTTTATCAGCATCCTGACCTGGGTCTGTCCCTGTAAATTCTCAGCAAATTTGCCCTCACTGCAGTTAACAATCTGGTTACTGCCAGTTGCTGAAGCCGGAACTCTTGGCACCAGAACAGTTTGGATGAAATGCCAGTTTCATGAAAACTCTCTTATTTGAAGGATGTTTTTCCTAGGCATGAATCATGCTAACTAAACTGAAAATTAAGAACATGCTCAATACTGAAAATAATAATCAAAAGAATGAAGGGGAGAAGAAAGAACATATGAAAATTAGATTTCATTATTATCATTTTAAAGTACCAGTGTTTGTAAAACATAAGCATGTGAAAGGCTGAATCTCATTTGATCAACCCAATTAAACATTAAATAATTGCAGCCAATTATGCAAATATCACACAACAATATTAATTTGTTGATCTTTTTTGAACAGTTTCAAATTCTCCTAATGTTAGACTATCTTATGTCTTAAATGATCAATTACCAGAACCATAACTAAGTGATGAAGAACGGGTAATTGCCTGGTTATGATGTACCATACTCTTTCTATGTAAATCTGTCGCAATTAAACAAATAGGGCACAAGGAGAAAAGATGTGCAGATGTTCTTTTACAATCCGTTATTAGCTCAGGGAATACCACAGTTCCCTCCTAAATTTTACAAGCAAAAACAAGGAGAATGCAATATCAAATACTGACTGTTATTTACACATATTATTTCTTTCCTTTGGTTAACAGGGTAAAAATGCAGTGCCAGAATTAGAGTAGGACAGCACGCAACTTCAGAAGAACTTCCTGTATCATTCTCACCTGGCAGCTCCCTTATTTAGGTCTCAAAGTTTAAAATCTAAAACCTATTCCCCTGGATTCCACTTGGAAACAAGCACAGCCTTGAGTAAGGCAATTAACCAAGATGTTAAAGACAACAATTAACATGCACACACTCCATGTTTTCATTGTTCCCTGCAAGAAAAGACCACTCATTTCTGTGGGCCATTCCACTGTAAATTCTCCTCATTTTGAAGCCTCCATCAGCTCAAAATACGCAGAAAAGGGAAAGGTGTCTCTCTGGTCAGTGCAGGAAACAGCGTGAAACACAACAAATGAAACCACCTGGTTTCTCCATGTTAAATGACTTGCAACCAATTTAATCAGAGTTTTACACAACTCTCAGGTTTACATTTCAGTAGAACAATTCTTCTAACTGGTCCTTATTCATTCTGCCCAGTGAATAGATTACTGCTGGTACACTGAGGCTTTCATGGGGATTTTGGATAGAGGGTATCATATATCAACTCTGTCAAAGCTGAGACGTTAAGGTATTGCACAACCACTTTGCCATGCATCTGAAGTTAGATATTTTCACTCTTCCTTTTGCTGCCAAATCAAAGATGAACTTAAGGGATAGATGAGACAGTTCAGTACCAGGAAGCCACATGTGGTTGCTCATTACATCATCTTTAGAGAGCTCCACGAGAGCTCCATGCCACACTCTGGTTAAAGGCACTCTTTAGTTTCGATACCGGTCTTGTTGGATGAAACTCTCTACCCCATGTTGCATCTTGACATATTCCCCATGTTAATTTTCCCACCCATCTAATGAAATAAAAGGAAAGACTACCAGCAGCTTGTAACACATAGTGAGATACTGAACAAAGTGCAGCACACGATACAGATTCAAATGGTCACAACACCATGGCTACTGTAAGTGAAACAACATTTTGTGCTTGCGGTTGTAGTCTAAAGAAAAAACTATCCATCAAATTTTAACAATGGTTACATTGTCAGAGGGAACCTTCAACTGTTCTTCATTAAAAGGTCAGATAGGACTGCAGTCAAAGACAGGAAAAGTCATGATTTGAGAGAGCAAAAGAAAGTGATGGCTAAGGAGGGGTCTTCAAAATGTCACCAAAAATGAACAGGAAGCCGTAAGGCTGCTCTTTAGCAGTTGCATAAGGCATGGATGGTCCATTAGAAATTATATTTTGCCTTTCGTAACTATGTTAACAAATGCCAGTAACTACGAAGGACTTATAAATCATGGGAGAGATACTGTCAGGTCTTAAAAAAATTAAAGTGCTAAATATTTCCCTTAATACTGGTGCAGCTCTACGGCGAACTAGAACAAGAAATGTTTCACTTTTACTTCTTATAGGACTCCAATAAAGTGTCAATAAAGTTCCACCAGTTTTACACTGAAGTAGCACTTTGGAACATTGATACAGAATATGGTTATGCTTTTTGGCAAGAGGTATCTTAAAGCTGTTCAACAAAGCTGTGTGCAGAAGGAGAAAGCTAATAAATATTACAGAATCATTAGTGAACATTTGCAGAAGTTACTTCCCCAGCTATGAGCTACACGCTCTGTATTGCTTCCAAAGTATCAAGACTGCGTGTGAGAAAGCAGCTTTTTATGAAGAATTTTCTGCTTAACCAGAATGAAATCAGGGTTTGAATGAGATCTCTTTCCTTCGAGACATTTTCTGTTGACAACATTGCTCTGCTTGTTCCTTAATAGCAAGGCCCGTCTGCAGTACACGTGTCAATGGAGATTGGATACAGCAAGTATGTAAGGGACAAGAAAAACATTTTCCTGACCTAAATTATGTGAGTGGATGACAGAAGAAATTCCTTAATCCAGAGTTCTGGTTGCTGTGAGGAGTGGTTCAATTCTCACAGCCAGAGTTGTTAAATCTCACTTTCTAGACATTCACCTGGAAGGCAACACTGTGTGTGCAGAGGCCAGCTGTGTGCTCGGCCAAACAAAGGGGAATTTTTTTGTCTCAGCAGGGCCTGACCCAGCCTTTTAAATCATGTCTGGAAGGATGTGCCCAGCTGTTAGAGAGGCATGCACTGCCCAAGCAGCCACGGCATATCCCCGTGGAGGGAAGGGCAAACAGGCCAACAGGGACCACCTTGCAGCCTAGACTGACTCAGAGCATTTTGGGCTGAAGGCCAGAGTTATTTGACAGAGTATGCACGAGGGGATCGAGCAGGCCATGCAAACCCAGGAATCTCCCAGACAAGCAGAGTATGAAAGGAAAGAGTGTATGGCTCCACCTATGTTTCCCAAACACAGAGCAAAAGGCAGAATAATGTCAACAGAACCTTGTGGGCAGCTAACAGGCAACATCCTCGTGTGACACATGTTCTGCTGACGGTGGCAGCAAACAAACCAAACTGAAGAGCAGTTGAAGAGCATTTTACAAGTTTTAAGACTGTATAGAAGGAGGCACTAAGAAAACCATTAGGAAAGTTCTATTGCTAACATTTAGCACCTCTACCAAGAAGACAGGCTTCTACCAACAGGATTACAGTAGAAATCAAAATGATTGTGTTCACATTTGCCAGATTGTGGAAACAATCATCCTGGGGAGCAAACTGATAGTGAGACTACGCTACGCACTGGCAGCTACAGAAGTTGTCATTATTCAGATGTCAGGTCTGTCTGGAGGGTCTGAACTCTGCCACCTTCATGACACCACCACTGCCCAGTCGCTGTCTTCTCTTCCATACTGAAACAAAGCAAAAAATTAAGTTGAAGCATGAAAGTGAAAAGAATCAGTGTACATTTATGATAACTTCTTAGGTCTATCCTCAGAAATGCTCATATCCACTGCTCTGATTGTAGTTTACATTATTTCTTATGCCTTTACTTCTGTCTTTGATTTGGGCACAGCCTAAAGATAGTGTGAAGCTTTACCCATATTGCAATAGGTGGATTAGGAAGGGGCAATGCTGATACTCATTCCAGATGACACAGAACACTCCTGCTTCACTTCCATCAGTTTAAATGCAGTTACTCCCCGAGGCCTGCTCACTAATTCACTCATAAGTAGGCCCCTGCTCAAGCTCCAGTAAACAAACACATTTCATTTTATTTCTTTTTATTGTCAAGGTGGCTTTTTATTACAATCATTCCGATTGAATGTGAACTAAAACCATCACAAATACCACAGAGTACAATTAGGGAGAATTGTAATCCAAAATAAAACAACTTGTCTTTCCGTACACAAACCAATGGCATCAGCAAGCAGAAATGAAGGCAACCTATGGCAGGCAGCCACAATCCCTTCCAGGGGCCTGCAGAGCCCCAAGGCAGCATTTCTGATTGCTAGACTGGCTCCATGTTCTGCAGCTCTGTCACCAGGCCTGTAAACAATGCCCCAGAGAGAGCCCAAAACACACACAGGGCTCAAGTAGGTAAATAATTCAGAGGTGGAGAGACAGCAGCAGATGTGAGTTGGGAGTCCTCTCCCTCACAGCGTTATGTTAAGGGAGCTTGAAAACACTTTCAACCAAGAAATGAAGACTGATTTTAGAGGCTTTATGTAGGCTAAAAAGATCACTTAAACATAGCTTCTCCAGACTGGGAAAAAGAAGTTCCTCCAATCCAGGTTCTGCATCAGCAGGAAAAGAGATAGCAGGACACTAGAGCAGGGAAAAGACAACAGCTCCAAATCACCACGAGCCTGAAGAAACAGACTTCTAGAAGCCAAAAGAATGGTGTTTAATGTGCTCGTGTTTTACTCTTTACTCCAGCAGGTAAGGCCTCTCACTGACCTCCACAAGTATCACAGGTACTTTTTCTTTTCATTACCAATTCTGTTGCTCCTGTTCTGCAGCCTGCAATGAAGTTGATTAAACACTGGGCAGGTGCTACACAAAACTTTGCACAAATTACTCGTTTGAAAGATTTTCAGCCTACATTCCCAGATGTCAGTGGGGCTGCCTCTGGAATTCTAACCAAGGGAAAGCAAATGTATCATTAGTTTAACCACAAAGCACTGGATTACCCTCATGTGAGGCCCATTCTGTTGAGGATGAGGGCAAAGGGAGGGAAAACCCATATGGTTTTGACCTTCATTCTTAGAGAAAATGTGGCACTCCCACCTCCCCCAAAGCAGAAAGCAGGCAAAGGCCTGGGGATTATTTGTAAATTTTGCTGTCTTTAGGTTAGCAGTGTCATCTAATGCACTGATACAGGAAGTGTTGCAAGGAGCAGCCTTAGCTGCCATTTGACTACAATTTGCACCTGCTTCTAGAATTAAAAGGGGAATGAAGATGTGATCCCACAATAATGATTATTTCTTTCTGCAAATAAAAGCAGATTTTGCTTCCTTTTCAACTTCTGTCAAGGACTATGTGACCTCAGGCTTGTCAATCCCATCCCTCTTCCACTGTCCACCACCTCCAGATCCTTCTTTGTAAAAATTAACACGTACATTGTCCTTTCCTGGTTGTTTTCCACTGACCTACCCAGGGAAAGAAAGGGGGCTTGATTAAATGTCTCTTCTCTGCTGTCTTGACTGCAGTGATTCAATGTATTTAATAACATCTAGCATTAGCAATATATCTTACTTTTTATCCATCCCTTCCAAGATGCACCTTAATCTATGTTTCAAAGGGCACAGCAAAAGCTTGTTTATTCTCAAAGCATGGATGCAAACCCACAGGGCCAGCTGAGTGGCATTTCAGTGAGAGTATTCCAAGAGAAAAAAATCTCATCCCTAAATCTTCTAACTCAAGGAGCTATGGAAGCGTGTGCTATTATTAATTCCTTCATAAACACACCATTAATTTATACAAAGTACATTCTTTAATTTGAAGTCTTTATCAGCCTTCAGTAATCATTTTATCTACTCAGTGACAGGAAGGGAAATGTGTCTTGCAGTGCCACCACTGTCTCTCTCAACTGGCATGAGAAATTGAATCAGTTCTGCCCATGAGTTTCTAATTTGTCACTCCAGCTCTGGTTCCACTGAGCAGCTGTTCACATCCAAAGAAACCCTGTTGAACACAGCAGACTTGCAAAAAAGAACAACAGGCAGCATGAAAACAGACTTGGAAACACAATAATGCAAAGAATACGAAAATATAAAAGAAACATGTACTGCACACAAGGGAATTGGTGTAATGACAGTGGATATGGAGCCTGCACCTCTTGGTCACAGGTTCACAGGCAGGACATGGTGGTGCTGAGAATTTTCACTTTCTTACAAATTGCCATTGTTCAACATGAAATAGATACACTGCACCAGCTCAGGCAACAGAACAGCACAGAGACCAAAACTGTGTTTGACTGCTCTTCCCACTGCATTTTATTCTTCAAAATGTGAAGATTCTTTGGAACTGCAGCCTCAGATTGTCCAGATGATATAACAATAGTCCAACGAGATCTGTTATTTTTTTACCTCCTGGTAGAGAACATAAAGATCTTGGTGAAAGATTCTCCTCTTACATTTTAAGAGTATTATAGAGTCCATTTTTTGTGCTGCAGCATTGTTTTCTGTGTGACATCCTGGGGTCCTTCTGGATATGAGCCCATCTCTCCACAGACAGAAAGAATGGTGCAGGAACACAACCAGCAACCACTGATTGACTCTTGAAGGGGAAGCAACCAACTCTTTAAAATCACGTTTTCAATGATTATGTGTTCTAACTCCCCTGATGTTTTTAAAGAAGGAAGAGAACCCAGAAGTAAGCATACACATAATAGTCCAGCATTTTCCAGGAGTAACAAATTTACTCCTGGCCCGTAACTAATGAACACAGAGTATGTACACAGCTGAAAGGTGAAAGAGTGCGTATCAACAGGCAAGTGAAGTGAAAAGGTCCAAGAAAGATAATATTTAGTAACAATCCACACTTTTTCAGCCTCCTTCTGAGCCTTGGCTGATGGTGGAAATCAGGGTGACAAGGCAAGAGGCAACAGGAGGAGCTGATGCCCGGAAAGGTCCACCTGAACATGAGGAAGAACTTTATTGTGCAGGGAGCAAGCACTGGAACAGATTGTCCAGGGAGGGCGTGGAGTCTCCCTCACTGGGGATATTCCAGAACTGTCTGGATGCAATCCTGTGCCATGTGCTCTGGCTCTGCTCGAGCTGGGAGGTGGGACCAGATGACCACTGTGGGCCCTTCCAGCCTGACCCACTCTGGGATTCTGCGCTCAGGGAGGGTATGGAAGGACACCTCAGGGAAAAGGCTGGATAAATTTATCTCAAGGGAGAAAGACACAGATCACAGGATTACTGGCAGGAAGTTAAAAATTTTAGTAGCAAATCTAAGAACATTTTGAGCCAAAAATATAGAACAGAAACCATCAGACTCAATTTGAAGAAATCCTGACAATACTGCCAAGCAACTGCTACTAGATCTTAAATAAAGGGGCTTTTAACTTGCCAAGACCTTCTCCTACCCCAAATCCCCCACACAACAAACCACAGTAAATAAGGGAAAAAAACAGGCAACTAAAATAAGAAGGACCAGCACGAAATGCTGCTCATTGACGTCACCTGAAATGGTGTTGGTTCCTACGCCCGAACATGGAGATAAAGCATGGATTCCAAACCGACTTTGATATTTAGCAAATGACAGAGGAGGGAACTCCTTAAAACTCTGTTTTAAGAATGAGAAGTGACTGTGGGATTGGAAAGATAATGAGAAATGGAAATGGCGATCAGCTGGCTGTGCCCAGTGAGGGTTTATTGCCTCACCCGTCTCTTTATTGATTAACCCGTACTCATTTGTGTTTGTGGTTAAGATGCTCCATAATCCTGTCTTTTTCCATTAAAAAAGGAACCTCTAACAACAGTATTAGATTTCACTGATAACATCAATATCTTGCAACTTTTACCCATTTTCCAAGATGATTAGGGAAAAATTATACTACATTTCTTCCTTCTCATACTTTCTCAAGGAAAGAAAATTGATAGAACAATCACACCAGACAAAAGGGTCTATATTATTATATAATGCCACCTATAGCATCACCACCAAAAAGATTATTTTCCAATGCTTTAAAATGTTCATCTTTTATTATTTTATCTGGTTATAGATGAGCAAACACCTTACCTGGATATCACTTAGCTTATTCAGGAAACGGGTTGTTACCTCAGGCCCATTCTCCATAGTTGGAATGTGCAAGTGCTGGCAAGGAAAAAGGAGAGGGAGAAGGGGAGAGAAAGAGACTAATATGTAATAATAGCTTTACAGATATACGAATACCTTATGGTTGCCAACATTTTTAATAAATATTTTCTCATACTGGCTAGCCCTCCTTATGAGTAGGCAAGGGTGGTTGATTTTGGGTTGTTTTTTAACAGGAGGGCATGCTGAGCCAGTGAAAAGTTAGAGTTCAATTGTTATGCTGTTGTTCAATAAAGGCTAATCTAAATCTTCCAAGAGATCTGTCCAAAATGGAGGGAATATTGTGCAGGCAAGAGCAGTAACATAACATACAGTATTTCATTTCAGTGTATATTGTGTAGAAATACAACATTTATGTTTACAGTACTTACTCAGCACCTTGATGTCTCATCTTAGCATCAGCTAATATCAATGCATTTATTCCATTTTATTCATTCAGGAAGTATCAATAACAGACATTTACTGTACTTATCATGTTTAATAGACAAAGCATAACCCTTCATGCAGCCGCACTACCCCAGTCCTCTGAACGGACTTTGTGCTGACTAAATAGCATCGAGTCAGCTTAACAGCCTGACTGCCTGGGGAATTCCACCTGTGCACGAGAAATCTCCCCTGTGGTGAACAGGAGAAAGCAGCTGGGCACTGTCTCCAAACAGCTCTTCCATCAGAGCTGGGGTCACTGCAATCAGGGGTGAAGAAGAGATGAACTTGAGAAGGACGCACTGCAGCGGCTCAGAAATTTGGTTCTCTGTGAAAGTCCTTCCTCTCCTCACTCTTCCCAGGTACCTTAGCAAAAAATACTGAATAAAAGAAATGTGGAAGAATGGATTTTTCTACATTTGAAAACAGGCTGGGAACTGGGTTTTTTCTTTCACTTCCCCAGAACTTGAGATTTTATATTTTCAGATATTTAAAAAAAACCAAAACCCAGAACACAAGAGGGAAAGTTTCCTTCCAACAACCAGTAACTCACTTGGGAAACAACATAGTGACACTGTTCATCTTCCCAGGCAGTGCCCCTTTTCTGCTTCCCTTGGTTTTGGCTTCAGTTGCAATTAATTGTGATAAAAATCAGAAGAAAGAAAGAAAAGGGTAAAAAAAAGAGACATTTTCTTACCTTGCCCTTATATAAAATTTTAGAGATGGGACAAACAATGCAAGCTGTTCCAGCACCAAACATCTCCTTTACTCTGTTCTCTTCCAAGGCAGCTGTCAGGTCACTCATGGTGATGTATCGCTCAGACACCTTGAATTCTCCCTGCACACAAAGAAGCAACCATAAAAATCGTAAAAAGTTTCAAAACCTTTGTATTTTTGTTTTCTACATTGAAATATTTCCAATAGAACTCTTAGCCTAGTGACAATACGTCAAGTTTTGACTCTGATCTTGCGATCTGTTCACACATCCCAGTATCACACAAGATAGGTTTTAATCAAAAGAACAATGTCCAAAGAAGCCAATGGTTTGCCAGACACAATGCTGATGATTGAGTGGCACTTCCCTCTGTTTTGGTGCAGAACAGCATTATCACATTAGGGAGGAACACAGAAGAATTGCCATGGGTCATGGGACACTGGATCTCTCTACTCATGGTCTCTTGCGTGTTAGAGTTTGTCCAAAAATTACTCAATCGTATCAAGAGGGCCTTTGCATCCCCCTCTCAGACAATTCCTAAACGAGATCCATTCTGTTGACTAATTTCACCTGCCAGGCCAACTCTGGCCATCTTTTACTCCCTAGCGATGTATTTGAATCCCTTTCCACTGTGGCCTGCAGACAGCTGTCACACACAAAAATTAACTGTACTGCAGGTATGAGTGAAACCATTGCACTGCACAGTCCTAACGCTGGAAGTGCTTTACCTTCTGCAAGAGTTGAAGAATGCACAGCAATCGATTGAGGGGATGTGTTTCAAGAAAAAAAATAAAACATCAGACTTTTACATTTTCATTTCATGGATGTGTTATTCCTGTTATCCCACTCCAGGCATAAGCCCAGCCAAAACCAGGAGACAGGATGCTGGGCTTGGTGAGCCTTTGGCTGTGTAGCATCCTTACCCAGGCTGCAATAAAACCTCTGAATACGATAAGGCAGAGTGAACAGCTTGCTGCAGTTCAAGATATGACCCAGTCCCCAGTGTCCAAATAAGTTCCTGGATTGCTGCACTACAGAACAGGAACAGGAAGCAGACAGACGACTGCAAGACTGTGGCTGCCTAGGCTGCATGCTAGTTAGCAGCAACAAGGTTGGAAGCATGAGAACTAAATGCAGAAAACATGTGCTGATGACTGAAGTGTAGCTATGGTCATGCATGGTAATTCTTCGTTTCCTTGCTCTAAGTTGCTGGTACCAGTGCATTTAATGAGAATTTTCATGTTAAACACTATATAGAGCTACTTTAACAAGCCTGGCATTGTTCTGTGGGACAGGTGTGGGTATTCTGATGATGCTCCTGAGGATCCCTGAATTAGCATGCCCTTAGCTCCCCGTTGTGTTAACGGGACTGAGTGCACGCTCAGCAAGTTCTGTCAGCGACACCAAGCTGTGCGGTGCTGCTGACACGCTGGAGGGAAGAGATGGCATCCAGAGGGACCCTGAAAGCAGAGTTTGAGATCACAACTTTCCCTGAAATATTTTACTTAATTTAGGCATATGGGATTTAGTATATTCACTTCAGAATAGCGGCAATATGAAACATCTCCCAAAAATTTTGAAGTTTCATTTACTGAACCAGCAAACTCTGAGCAATCTGATCTGGTTGAAGATGGCCCTGCTCATGGCAGGGGGGTTGGAATGGATGGCCTTTAAAGGTCCTTTGCGATGCCAGGCTGGATGGGGCTTTGAGCACCCTGGGACAGGGGAAGGTGTCCCTGCCCACAGCAGGGGGTGGGAATGAGATGATCTTTAAGGTCCCTTCCAACCCAGGCCATTCTGTGATTCTAGGAAGCCAGACTATTCTGTGATCCTATGATTTAACCAGATCAGCTGAACTTTAAATACTGAGCACCAGAAATGTTTATTTCTGCTGATGTTATTACATGATAATTGACGCCATTACTGCCAAGGCCAAAACACTCACCCAGCTGCGTGCCAGATCCAAAATGCTTTGCCTTGTCACTCCTGGAAGGATGATGCCATCTAAAGGTGGGGTTGCCAGTTCGTTTTCTGCCAAACAAAAGAGAGAGAAGCACTGGTTGAAAAACAAAGAAAGAAAGAAAGAAACAGAAGTTTACTGATATTTACACACCAAACACATGGGTCCCTTCCAGCTTGGGATATTCCAGGATTCTGTGGCATCAAAAATATTCCCTACCCAGTAAGATGCAACATTTATCAGAGTTCTCCAAAAATACAAACAACTCAGTTCAAGTAAGTTGTTGCCGAGTGTTTGGAACCTTTTGAGTACACTTCAGTGGGTGGGGAGGAAACACATTTCATACATTCATATATACATGCCTAATGCCTTGTAGAAGGTTTTATTCCTCAGTGCATTGTAGATAAAACTGTGTAACTGCACTGTGTAACTACTGCAAACTATGATGTGATTCAGTCTTCAAATTCAGAATAGATCATGCCTAATAATCCCAGGGCAGATCACAACTATCCCTGAAATGTTTTACTTAATTTAGGAATATGGGGTTTAGTATATTCACTTCAGAATAGCAGCAATATGAAATATCTACCAAAAATTTTGAAGTTTCATTTACTGAACCAGCAAAGCAGTGGAAATCTTGCCAATCCTCCTTGAAAGGAGACTTCCTTAATGATCTTTTGTTGTACTCTAGACACCCTTTTTCCCCTCCTAATTTTCTCTTTACACAATTAGAGCAATCCTAAGAAAAATCCAACAACAATTCAAGTTGTTCAGGTACTTTGGTTTGGTAGCTTGTGTTTCTTGTTTGCTTTTGAAGAAGGACATTAAATAAATGTTCATTTAACAAAACTAATGAAATGGTAGACAAATGGTAACCAATAAACACTTGGTAAACAATCCATACTTGGTAAATACTTGATTTAAAACACAAGTTCTTATAAGGACACTACCCCTGCTCAATAAATCCACAAACCATTAAGAGTTTTGCTTATTATTACCTAGGTCACATAAAAAAACCCAATAAAAACATGAAGATATATATCCTATGTCCCCTTTCTCCCTGATTGCAAAATGATCACTGAATCCACGCCTGGCTGAACCCCTCTCAAAGGGGAGCCTCTCTTTAAAATATTTCTACAGGTCCTGTGAATATTTGCAGCTGGGTAGAAGAGAGAAACCTGGTGTTTGTCCTTGGTCTGTGGGAGCAGGCTGAGCTCCACGATGTTTTCACTCCACAAGATATTTCTGTGCACAAACACTGCCTGCCAGCTCCACACTGACTATTCCTGGGCTCCCCCACCCTGCAACAGGAGGCACTGGGAGCTGGGATGGGATAGGGGAAGTGGAGGATAAATTCATTGAATCTGCTACTCATTGTCCCTTCTCTCAGGAAATACCTGTTTCTTTCTAATGCAGGATTTATTAATTTGGACTTTCCTACCGGCGCTTCCATGTTCCTTTTTTGAGGAGCTACACACACGTAAGTAACAGGTGTGAACTGCCATGCCAAAATGGAGAGAAAAGCTGCCCTAGAAAAGGCTGTGTGTTCTGCTCTGGTTTCACTAGCCCACTGTCATTCCCCGAGCTATCCCAGGCTTCTAATTACAGCAGCCATCTCTTCCTTTCCCATCCAGTCAGGAATAACAGTGTTCCCTTTTTGGAGCCTGTCTAGCATCACTCCTACTTGTGATGCATGTCTGGTCCTAATTCTGGCACATCTATCACCAGAAGAGGACTTCAAAACTTTCCACGAGCCACAGGGCTCACCTGATTCCAAACACTCAAAACCTGATGTGCTGCGTTTGTGACCCAGTAGCAATCAAATACACTCCTTGCTTTAACAGAAAACTTCAAATACTGTGGACTTTGATCCCAATGATTGTGACTCCACTTCTCTGTTTGGTGATGTTGCCACAGATCTTGTCCAGGACCTGTTTAAGCTCAATAACGTATATTAATTGATTTGAGCTCGTTTGAAAAGGTGCCAGGCCAAACCAGCCTCCAAACAGCACTGAGCAGACAGGACATGAAAGTCTCAAAATGTTCCAAACAGGCGGCTCTGTAGAATTTTGTCAAGTGTGCATATGATGCCTACCAGCCTGGGGCCACCCAGGGAACATCTGCTCCCCTGGTACCCGGCAGAGATGATAACACCATCCAACATGGCATGCCAAAAGCTCATCCTCTCTGTGTACTGCTGCCAAACCAGGCTCCAGATGACACCAGTTTGTCCATCTCCCAAAAAACAGACTGTGAGCTCACAGACTCCATTTGTCTTCTGAATGATTCTGACGGGCTAGAAAACTTCAAATGTGTAGTTGCAGAAAGGGAGAGAAAGGTGTTGGAAGGGAAATGTCAGGTTTTCTCTTCATTGACTCCTGTTATTGTTAGAGTAGTGGTACTGTCTGCCCGGTGCCCTGTTCAGCTTGCTCCAGGCTTGCTCTAACAATAGAATTCCATCAGAGTGTTTAAAGGGGGTCTTGCATATCACACAGCTTCAAGTTTTACACCCCTGTACTTATGAACATAGAGCAGGTAAGATTACAATCACAGGATGCCTTCAGTACTGGTCACGCTGTAACAATGCTGAGAAATTCACCTCAATATATTTTACCAAAGTGATAACACATTCCAAGTGAACTTCAGGGTCAAGGAGAACCCAGAAAACCCTATTTTCACTAATATTAACAGCTAACTTCCTCTACCATTTTGTTCTGGGTCTATTTCTTTCTCAGGCTTCTCCTCAACTCTTCCCTCATGCAATCACTGTAATTAACAGTCTTTGCACTGTCTGTTAATTTGCTTTCCTCAATTACTTTTTCCTCCTTTGCTTTGTCTGCCCCCTCATTCATTTGCTGCTTAACCCTCCATGCCATTGCTGTGGCTTTCTATAAGAACAGAAGCTACAATCATGATTTCGTGAGTATTCTAATTGTACAAGACACTTCTGCAGCACAACTAATCTTCCAGCTACAGAATTAAATTTGCCTTAAATTTTACCTGATTGTTCCAGAGAATCTTCTAACAGATTTACTTTGCTAATTTATGAAATTTTGAAGTGGGTACTATTAATCACCATTTCAATAGCAGCACAAAAATACTAAAACATGCCTGAACACCATTCACAATGCCTTAACATTAAAGATAGAAGTAGAACCCAAATGGTTGCAAATCATTTTGAAGAAACAGAATTCTTCAAAAGTGCACACAGATTTCATAGTTAGCAACCTTCAGGTTGGACATATGTTTAAATTTTCAGGTTTTCCATAAAGCCAAGCCTACATTCTAGGCAGAAGAACAGACATTGTGACAGGAAGTGAGTTTCAATGTCAAGAGCTTCTTGGGATAGTTATGTGCTCTGGAGAGGCAGGTGGAAGGGACTGTAGGGTGACTTCACTGTTCACTTGGTGAACATAAACTGTAAATAGGGTTTGATGGATGAAGTTTCACACTCCTGTATTTATGCAACAGCAGGGATCCAGTTTCGGTCACATTATAAGCCTCAGTCAGAGCAGCAGTGGGAACACAAGAACAGTATAGAGCAAGCCACACTATTTTACCAAAAAAATGAGCACTGCTCCCTCCTTGATGTTACAGATGACACATTTTGTCAGGCTCCTCCTGCCATCCAGGACATGGCACCTTTAGTCACAAAGCTGTAACTGAAAATACACATCATAGGCTTGCAAGGAAAGCCTACTCCCATTGGAAGCATGGATGTCCTCCAGTCCAGGTTTTACTGGGATGAGCCTCTGGTTATAAACCAAGGAGAGCAGTTCAGACAGCTCGGCAGTGACCTCAGAACACACAAAGAAGGGCATTTTCCTTTGACGATGATCCGAAATTTCTGCCTCACTTTTTTTGATCCCTCTCTCAGCTGCAGCATTTGCATAACAAAACCAAACCACAGTCCTTTGTGAAGTGACAGAACACAATGACAAGCACTGCCTAAATGCCAGTGCAAAGCCACGGGCAGGTATGTGATGACACAAGGAGTGATTCTCAGCCAAAGATCCCATAAATTCAGTTACTCAGCACCCCGGGAGACAGCAAAGTGCTCCGGGAGGATGGCCGTGTCCTGTGAAATGGCAGGTTTGCCAGCACACAGCCCGCCTGGGTGGCAGGAATTACAAGTTGTTTGCTAGGGCCACCTCACAATAGCCCCATTCAGCAGTGCACTGGTAACACAGTGATTGGCAGGTCTTTGGAACCGTGCAGTGCTGCAGCTGGATAATTTCAGCATATTCCTGGTTTAAGCACAATGAGAACATTGAACTCTAATTATGTCCCCGCTTCAGTGTCCTTTCCCTGGGCAGAACAAGCCAAAATGTATTTTCATGTCTCTCCAGAGAAGTTCCACAAGGCACAAATTTGGCCGTCTATTCTACACTGACAACTCAACTGCTGCTGTAATAACAAGAATATGTCTAATATTTATCACTTCATTCATAGAGCTTCAGACTCATTCAACACTGAGGGAGTATCATCTCTCTTCTTACAAAAGTGGTAAAGACTTGGCAGAAGAACAAGCAATGGAACTGCAGATGGGAGTCAGGCAGCTGGATCCCGAGCACACTGCATCACCCAAAGCCACTGCTATCTCCACAAAATGCTGCCCGTTTCCTGCAGCTGACCACTGTCAGAAAACTGATGATTTTTTTTTTGTCAGAAAACCTTTTCCAAGGTACCCATGGCTATCAATGAAATCAGTCTGATCCCTGATTCTACTGCCATGCAAAAATTCAGTAATTCTTCATTTTCATGGAGAGCCAGCATTCATGGAAGTCATGAGGTTTCCTTTTATTCACTTGCCTGCAGTCTTCCAAACCCGTTATCAGATGCAGCTATCACATCTCAAGCACTGAATACCTGCATACCCAATGGGTGGTGTGGAGATGCCTACACACTGGCTGCTCATTAACTAGACAGTGTTCCAACCAGCATGCACCTTGCTCAGAGACGACTGTGGGTAGAAAGTGGTAAAAATAGGTTCAAGAATGATGGCATGTCCTGAAAGCATCTTTTGATGCCTTGATCACATCAGTGATATGGGACATTGACTGACATGATTCTGTCTCCCTGTCACCCCGGGACAGAACTTCAAATTCTTCAAAGAAAACAGAGCTCTTCATCAACTGGATGCTGAAATCCTTTTGGCTGTGGTTCAGGAAGATTTGACTTGCCAGCAAGTGATGATGGGAGCCACTCACACCCAAAGCTACAGAGTCTGAGGAGCTGCACAGCCATGAGCTGCCTTTGAGCACATCTGCACTGCTTCTGAGCCAACACCTCCTCGGAGATCAAACATCCCGCTGACACCACAGCTGATGTGTGACCCTGTGCACGGCTGAACTCTGCCCTTCTGAGCACATGGACTGGCCCAGCAGCTCAGGCTGTTATCAGCAGGCAGCACTCACAGCTGCTCCAGAATCTCCTCTCTCACAACTAATAGTCACCTAGGAATTTTCAAAAGAGAATAGACATTTCCTCTCTCTGTTAAATCATCTTCATTAAAAACATTATGATCTGCATTCTAATAAGCATTTTGTGGATTATGGGGCCAATTGTCTACTCTGATAAAGTTTTCGTGTTTTATGTTACCATACCTCCATCTTCATTTATCCAGTAGAGAAACAGATTCATTGTTCCAACTTCAGTTATCTGGTGATCTTCTCCATAGAGCCACAAAACCTGCTGGCAGCCATACTCCAGGGCTTCTTGCTGGGCATAAATAGCAGAACCATAATTCCTTCAGGAAAAAACCCAAAGAGTTGTGAGTACCTGGTTGAGCACCTTCTCATTTTAAAATAAGATTTTGTGCACATCTACCTCATGAACAAGTGCTCTGCAACAATCACTGCCTGTCCCTGGGATATTTTCATTTCCACTAGTGTTTTACTAGATCATTTGTACCCACAACTCAAAAACTTTGAAAAACTGAACAGCATCAACAACTCAAACACATCCATCCACATTGTCTTAAAAATACCTCTTGTTCCATATTCTGGACATTCTAATTACTGCAACTAAAGACCCTTAGAAAGCATTTATCTTCATTTATTTAGCAGTTGGCATCCTGGAAAGAGAGCAGCAATTCCTCTCCTTTTGCTTTGCTTTGGCTTTTTTGGGTTTTTTTTTTGAATCATCTACCTCATCTCAGATGTGTAATATATGTTAGATGAAACTCTTGGAGCACAAGTATCTCCAGAGGTGAGTTATTTCTTTTCTAGTGTAAGATATTCATAGAACTAGCATCTTCAGTTGTGCCTTGATGAATTCCATTTCCTCGAGGAGCAAATGTTTTTGTAAAATGCTGCCTACAGAGTGAACCTGACTGAACAATGCCTGCTGCTTTGAGGGGGGAAAAAACTTCCCCTTTTTGCTTCTGGTGTTCAACAACACCCAAGACCCAAAGCCAGCAGGTCCAAAATGCTGACCACACTGGAGTCAAGCTCTCACCTCTAGACACAAATCAAGTCAGTAATGACTCCAGACTACTCCTTTTTTTTCCACAGCTGATGTATTAAGGATGCACTGCAAACAATGTATTTCTAAAAATAAGCAAAATCTCATAGACAAAGAATAAAGTTCCAGAATGAAGAAAATTAATGAAGAAAAGCTGTTTTCTTGCCCTCTGATTATTCTACCAGCTCAGCTGAGCAGCACTTGACAGCTACTGACTTCCTGCCCAGCAAAGAAACTCCTGGTAGGACAATCCGAGGAAGGAGGCGAGCAGCCAGAGCTGCTCCCTGCTCTGTTGGCAGCAGCTGTGCACTGATGATGCAGCACAAAGTGGTAAATTCAGTGTCAACTGCTGCAAAGGCGAGAGCCAAAGTATTACAGACACCTTCCAGGGGCAGTTCCTCAGCCTGAGATGCTGCAAAAAAATTAACTGGCTGTAATATTCAAATAACAGTATGCAACTGAGTTGTATGAAGAATATTTGCAAAGCACAATTTTGAACTCTTCGCTGAAGTACATCGTTTGTTTAACTACGGCATTTAATGTGTCTATTTCTGCTGGATTAGATTCTTCACTAAAAACCAAATCTGCTTTGTGAGCTATGTACAAAATGCAGAATAATGTTTTCTTACCCTCCAATTTTGCAGTCTCCTGTTCCCCCTTTCCACGCTCTGACATATTTTGGATCTGCCCATAAGGAAATTGGATTAAAGCTTCCACTTGCAAAGTAAGGGCCCACAGGGCTCAGTATGACATACAGCAGGGCTTTAGTCGGCTTCTTCACTCCAAGGGAAGGCTGAAAATAAGGAATGTAAACAAATCAAAAGTTACTGGTATCCTTCAAACATCAGGTGCTGCACCATCAGCTTTTGAAACACAGATTTCAGTGGAACTGCAGCATGAGAGTGCTTTTACCAGGACAGTACCAAGTGCTGCAATGAAGAGAAAATATTTATATGACTTCCCTCTATCCAAGCAACATAATAATTTTATCTACTGTCACCATTCACTTACAGCCATTCCATTTATCTATGTATTATTCTAGTATTCTCAAATGGTTTCAAGCTTTTGAGAATTCAGAGATTAGCTTAACAAAGTGCTATACAATTGTAAGAATTAATCGTACCAGAAGCCCACAAAGCCTTCTGGGGGAAGGAGTGGCAAGACCACTCCTAGCAACAACAACAGTGGAGAAACCACTGTCAGCTGCATGAGTGAGAACTGGCCAGTGCCACTTAGAACTGGCACTGCTGGAGCTGAGTGCAGGCTCTGTGAATGCCTGTGTGACAGCTAAAACTATTTACCTGCTGGAAATAGTTCACACAACAGCACAGGACATTACCAAGAATGGAACAGTTTTTTCTCCCCCTCCTCTCTAACAATGGCTTCTCACACTCCAAGTCATCACCATCAATACTTGAAGGTGGAGGTGAGAAGTCTGGTGTGGCCAAAGTTCCCCAGGGGCTGAAAGAGTTCCTTTGATTTCTACCTTACTGCTTCAGAAAGACTTCTAATAAGATTAACCGAGATCTTGATATTTTTCCTGACATGATCATTCAAAAGATTGTGCTAAGTTTCTAATTGTGGTGATTCATAAAAGCTTAGCAGGACATGCAACCTAGAAACAAAATGTGCCATAATAGAAAGGCCACAAGTGTTGGCTATCCTGAAATAAAGCTCAAAGCAAAAGAACTTCCAAAAACAAAAGCTGGGGGGAAACCCCCATTTTTTTATATCAGTATTTTATAGTTACTGAGTGGAGATTCTTTAATCTGAAAATCTGCAAGTAGTTTACAAGTATTAAATTAATGGAGTCCTAGAACATATGTGAACTGTAAAATGCTCATGTACGGTAACTACTTACAGACATGGATATTGCAGAAGTGGAGCTTAGCTAGATTGGAACCTACAATCTTTAGCTTCCTTGTCCTATGCTCTACCATTATACATTTCTCTCTTGCTACTGCTGAAAAAGAGAACACTCAAAGATTTAATGAAATAAACTCTGTTTCTAATTCCCTTTATCAATGCTACAGAACTGACTCACATGAAACTCATGGAGGACACATTAATACCTATTTGCTAAGGAGCCTCTCAGGAGGTCAGGTTCTAGAATAAATTGACAGAGGAAGTTTTCCTTAGTTCCACTGAAAGTGTCCCAGAAGCAACATCTAAAGTTACAGGATAAAATCTTGCAAAAACTCTTCACTAAGTTCAGCTATGACTTGAAATCACAAAATGTACACAGCAATTTCTGTTCCATCACGTTCTCTCTGAATGATTAGATTTTAATCTTACCATGTCACAAATAACTATCCTTTCAGCACAACCCCAAAATTAACAAGTATTGTTCCATTCCCACTGTGAGTAGCTACTCCAAGCTTACTTTCCGTGCTCTGAGCCAGCGTGGCCACTAAGTGGCACTGTGCTCAACCTTAAATTTGTGCTGTGGTGCTACAGCCGAGGGACTCCACAGGAAAACCGTAAAACCAATCTGCCCCCGAACTTAGTCCTGTCATCTACTGACAGCTCAATATTTCCCTTTATGGCTGGAGGGTTTGGTCTTGTACTTAAATAAAGAAAAGAGAGGGAAAAAAATGTTGCACACCTCAGTTCCAATGAGGGTAGGACGGATGTAGAGGCTGGCAGAGGTTGAGTAAGGGACCCATTCCTGCTCCACTTCCACAAGTTTGCGGATGCACTCTAACAGCTCGTTCTGGTCAAAAGACTGGGAAGGAAAAGAAAGGGAAAAAAGCAGATGGAGAAATAAAACTGGAACACTTTGTGGTCTTCACAGATCCATATGCTACAGGAACACTTCCTCAGGATATGCAACAGTGACACTCTGTAGAGGTTCACAGCACTACATACATCATGTTCCTCGAGTTCACTCCTCACAGAATATAATATCCCATGCTCTTGGCTACTGTGCCTTTTTGTGCAGTATCCTGAATGACCTCCTTTGCTCCAAAGTATCCTCCTGAGACGGCAGAAAGGAGCCATTGACCCTTCTTGCCTCCAAAGCATGTGAAGAACTCCCTGCACAGACAACTCAGCCGGGCATGCTGCAAGCTACAGCACCACCACTTCTACAGAAGAGTGCTTTGGGTTACAACTCCCAGGGACCAGCAAGTCTCCCAAAGTTCCCAAGTTTTTACAGCAATGAAGCTAATAAGCCTGGGAGGAAGTTCACTGGCCAAGATGTAATTGCTAAAAGCAGTGTTAAGTTACTGGCATGACCAAAACCAAAGGCACTCAAGAGGCTGAACAACATAACTGAAGTGGAAAGAAGAGAAGGAAGAACATTAGCACCAGAGCAAATCAGAGCTGTCTGCATGCAAATATCTGCAGAACAGCACCCATCCCTCAGAAACACTGTGTACATCTGAGGCAGCAGGGAGACAATGAATGAAAGCTAAACACTCACCGTTCTGACTTTTTTTTAAATAAGCACTTCAAACAGTTTCCTTCAATGAATAAGATCTGTTAGCAGTTTTACCGAGCTATCAAAAGACTCCTCTGTTTGATAAATGCTACTACTGAAAAGCTTTAGAGATCTGCACTCTGAGAACGAAAACACGCTCTGACTTCAGGAGCACGAGATGCTCGGGTACATACGGGCAGAGTTGTTCTCCGTGCTGATCGTGCCATCCTGTCCATGTTCAGGGTTGGCCGGAACAGGCGGATTTTGCCATCCACTCCTCGGTAAGCCTTCATCCCTTCAAACAACTAGCAAGCCAGAAAAGGAGGGAAAAGAAATCAAGTAATAATTGAGACATGTTACCTACCCCATGATGGTCTGTGCAAAAGCAGAACACACCCTTTGGAAACAAAAGAACTTCACCTTCCCGCTCACGGTACTCAAACACATCAATGCTAACTAGTGAATTCTGGCAACACGCTCCTGTGAGGTAGATTCATCTGAAGTACAGGCAGGTCATCTTTGTAATATAAAGAAGGAACTTCATGATGACCATCTTTTTTTTTCATAATTTGGTAACAGCAATTAAAATTTGTAGCATGTGTTTGACTTAACTATTCCCTCACATCCTGACTAATATCTGAGTCAAAACAGCATTTTCACTTACATAAGGGATCTATAGAATTTTATTTTATATATGTTAATTATTTTCAGGGCTCTGTCCAAAACACAACTTTGTTAGGACGCATAGAATAAGGTAATTGAGAGAATTCTTGTAAAGTTCTTGCTGTAGCTATAGTGAGAACTGCTCCCTTATTTCCTGCTTGTACCCCTATGCTGTGGAGTGGGGTTTAGCCTGCATGAGAGACAGATGCAGCCTTACACTACAGACTAAATGCATGAAAATATTTGCTCTATATACTTTACAGGAAATTTAAATTAGAAATAATTATCCCACCAAACTGCAGGATCCAGACAACTGTGTTGACAATCAGAAACCCTTATCCTATCAATGCCCTCCCAGCAAAATGCCCTACAGCATCTCCTAACCACAGGAAAAAACATGCCCACAAAATATCCTGTTATTTTCAGTTACAGATTGATAATTTCTGGTTATACTTATAGACAGAAAACACATGTATGATATAAGCTCTCATTAATAAATATGTATACACTGCTGTTATTTAGATTAAGTATTAAAGGCTCACTTATGCCAATAGACAACAGTTCAGATTCTTAGAATTTATCTTCTTGCATTTTAGTACATTAAATTTCAGTGTAAGTTCTACAAATTTAACTGCATCACTGCTGACAGTCTCCTCAGGCTTCTCCTCCTCTGACTGTTCCACAAAAAGTAGCTGGAACTGAATCCTATGTGGCTGGAAGTCTACATATGCAGCTTTTTTATTTGGAAAAAAATTATCCTGTATTTGTGTACAAGTAACTTTAATAGAATATTTCAGGTTTCACTATTATCAAATTCTATTATATTTTCCCATAAGGATGAGTGAAATGTAATCTTTAGCAAACTTTCATGCAGTTCCATGGCAGAGCTAGGACCTTCCACATGACAAATTTTAATTGGGCTGTAACTGGGTTGCAGGAATCCCGGCAATTTTCCTCAGGCTGTGTGTCAATTATGTAGCAGAATCAGAATTAGAACCCAGAACCTTTTGCCTTCAAATTTTATCTTAGTCCTATGGCAATGCCAACCTTACTGTAAGTTTGGCACACAGTTTTGAAAACGAAGTTTTTCCTAAGGTAGACATGGTAGCCACAAAACAAAAAAATTAATAAAGGATAGGATGGCATAGCTGGTGATCTGGCTGATACTTTGGTATGATTCTTACTGGGCCAGTTACTAACTAATAGCACACTGTTGGAATGTTACTTTCTTATCACAGAACACTGTTTTCTCCCCCCACCCTTCTCCCAAACACATTCACAGAACTTTCAATGAGAGGGACAAGGGAGGAATGTCACTACTAAGATCTGATCAATGGTTTGACAGAAGTAAAAATCACATCATTACTGAAACACAAAGCCTTCTCAAGATATTAAATATTTTTCTCCAAAAAAGACATGTTTTTAATCTTCCAGAGCTCAGTAAAACCTTTCACTCATTAAAAAGGGAGACAGTGATGTGTTCCAGAAATGCTCAGCTTTAATGAAAGCAACTGCTGTGGTTGCTTGATGGTTGGTTGCTATAGTGGTGTGAAAACAGTATTATCTGACACCTGTACATCACAGGAACTGGATCTGGAGTTCAGCAGATCCAGATTATCACACTGCATCATGAAGGGCAAGGAGAAAGGGGAGGGAATGCCAAATCCAGCACTTTTATTATACCCACTGTGTATTCATTGAGCCACAGCAATGACACCAGATTCTCCTCTGTCTGTCCTCTTGGCTAGAGGAAACGTGATGCAATAAGGGTAAAAGAATAAAAAAAAAAAAATGGGAACAAAATAAGAGCATATTCATATTAGCAATGATTTCAGAGCAGGCCAGAGGCCAAGCATTAAAGCAATATGCTACTAAGAGTGAAATACAGATTTGGGACTCCAGCGTGGTTTCTTACTTCTTGGGCAGATCAAGAGCTGCAGCCTCAGTCACAGGGGCCTGTTGTAATTTACACAGGACCTCCAGGGGCTTGGTGACTAGATGGGAAAAATCAGTCAAAATAAAAATGGTGAAGGCAGGAGCTCAGGGACAACAAGCAGGGAAAGCTTCCCCTTATACCAGTGGTTAAAACACAAAAAGAAAAAAAAAGAAAAGAAATAATAAAAGCAGCACAAGCAACTCCACACACTTCAGTGGAGACACTCCCACCTACCCAGAAGTGGGAGGAGAAGGGTGCTCCCATTTCAGGGGCTGTGCCCTACTGCTTCCCACACAGGTGTGAGTACAGCCATGGCTGCTCTGAAGGCACAAAAGGCAGCTGTAGACGGCAATCAGCTAAGCACGGAAACTTTAACCACGCTGGTTTCCGACTTAACATTCCCCTCCCCAAAGTTCCTTGCTCTGAGCTCTCTCTTTAAATACACTTGTATATGCTGAGTGCATCAGATCTAGTTCTAAACTCTAGGGACTTGTTCATAGTTTCAAAAAGCACCTGTCTGTCCTGCAATCCAAGCTACCAACCTTTAAACGAGCTTAAAATAACTTTTACAAAGTGCATGTTCCATCCCCAAATTAAAGCTACTCTCAGAATCTCACAGTCCTCCACTGCCACATCAGAGACAGCAACTGGACAACCCATTGTCAGTGAACCAGAATGGTTTCTCAAATAAGTTTATCACCACACAAGGAAGAGCTCACCTTCCCTAGGCTAGGATTTTAAGTGTGCTGGAATCCCCAGGCCACAGCCACGTCTGCGTTATACATAACCCTGTTGTAAATAATGCAATTATTCTGGAAGAACACCAGTCAACAAAACAAAATGTAACTCAATACTAATGAATTTTAGGCAGTAATAGTCCTTGTATTACAAAGCTGGGGCTTCCAGAGCTCATAAAACAAACCAATGGTTTCTAAATCAATTTACTACTCACTTCTATAGCATAATGCAGAGCCGAGGAGGCTGGATGTAATGAGAGGTTCTCTAGGGGTTTAATACAGGGTTTCTCCCATCCTGAAGCCACAGACCATTCAATTGTCAGCATATTATCAGTGAACACAGTTCCAAACACCAAACCAGTGGGGTCTGGCTTTTCCTTGAACGTCGTAGCTGGGGTGATAATCAAGTCGGAAGCCTGAAGGAACATGGAGACAAAAATGAAGTGTATCAAAATAATTAAGTCAGAGTGATTTAAAAATTATTCTGCATCAGTGAACATGGACAAGCCTTAATATTTTCTCTGTAGGGATATTTAATGACATGATGGTTACAGGCATCTAACCTCTAAGTAGCTGGCAAAATATTCATAAAGTGCACGCAAACATATACACAGTGCTGTTATACAAGAAGTAGCATATTTTGAATTTCTGCTAAGTTAAAGAAGCAGTACAAGGTATAAAACCACAAAATCAGCTGATGAAATCTCTTGGGCATTTAGGTTACCACACCTGTACAAGTTCCAGAATCACTCAATTGCTGTACCCCAGAATATAAGCTGATCATCAGGAATTCATCCCCCTCACAACTAAGCAGATGTTACACTGATTTTCCTTTACTACCTAAAACCAATGTGAGAGATCAGAGCCAGCAGTCAGCAAATTACTTGTGTCACAATAACTTGCTCATTCATATGCTTATTTTCCTAGAAAGATCCCATTAGCAAAGAAGGCGAAATGTTTCCCTGCATGAGGGGCTGTAGGGACTCTCTCGTGTAAGCCATGTCCAGCTGTAGACATGCACCTCAGGGTTTTGTACTGTTTTTGGCTGGGATGGAGTTAATTTTCTTTATGGTAGCTTCTGTGGTGTGAATGATCCTGAAGAACAGCAGGGAAAGAAGGAAAGCAGGATCTCTGGCATGTCACTCGTCTTTTATACACAGGCTGGGGCTGAACAACTGGAGAGGGCTACAAAGTGAGCAGAGCCTTGATTCACCCTCTCCCCTCTCCTCCTATGCCATCTGAGCATTTAAACTGGTCAGAGGCAAGGGAGAATTCAAAGAATCCTATTCAGAGCTCCACTTCCCTTCCTAACACAACTCAGAAAGCACTGTCCCTTGTTACAGACCCCAAGTGAAACCCTGCTCTTCTGTGTCAGGTGCACACTTGGACTTCTCACCCCCCTGCACACATTTTGCAAAGTGAGACAAAAATCAGTGCCAAGCTTTTGAAGAAAGAATACATGCACCCACCTCTGTAAACAACCTAATTTTCAAGATGCCTTTAATGAACAAAGACCTGTTTCTTATTGATTGGTTGTTTTGGTTTAAGTTTGGTTGTTTGGTTGTTTTTTTTTTTCTTAAAGGCTTAGATGTGAAATTAACTTAGAGCTGGAGCACATAAACACCTAAAAGCTTGTTTCAACTATCTCCAATTATAGGGCTTGTCTAGATATTACATGCATTAGTCTGGTTGAACTAATACATAATCTGATGAAACAACAATTACTCTTCTTAACTCTTCCCTTTATTCTTCTGAAAGTGAATGTTGCAACAGGAGAAAAGCTACCTAATGATGTCCTGAAATTAAAGTTAATTTTACCTGGCAACCTCTTATCACACACTTCAGAAAAAAAGATATCACAGAAGACATGGATCACAATAAAAGCCACAGAGGAGTGTTGGCAATTATCCCCAGTGCAAGACTCAGCTCAAGAAAACAACTGCATGTGAGCAGGGATGGCACTGGGGCTTAGAACACAATTTTATCTTTGTGTTTATTTCTGAATCACAGCTTCTACAGAACTCCCTCTTCCGGTGTTATCAACTGCTTTCCCTGGAGTCCCAGGCTTCAGCCTCATCTCAGGTCAGCTTCATTAGGGTAATTCTCTTTACAATGAACTGGCCTGGGGTCCATCACTACCATAGAACTCCCATCAGTGTGCTGATTTCTGCTTTTACGCCTCGGTTTGCTGCTTCCTCAGCGGCGGTAGCACAAGTAGTTGAAAGGCACCATTTAAAACAGTTTGTTAAGTTTGCTGGGGTTAACAAATAGCTTTTATTTAAAGATGGGAAAGAATGTTAACCTGGCTCTCCTCATAAAGCCACAAGCACATGCAGAGGGAGCGGCGAGCTGCAGCCGCAAGTGAAGAGACGTGTTCACTCCTTTTCAGTCTGAGTCCCGTGAAGGCAGAAAGCGCAGAGAGGTAGGAGGTAACTGTGATCCTTATCCAGGAAAGCAGCAGGCAGTTCCCAGACCCCAGAGCTTCCTGGACCTGCACAATCTGACCAGGGAACCCACTTGCTCTTTCTCACCTCCTTCAGAATTTAGGGAAGCCAGCTTTCCTTCAGACATTCCACCAACACCTGAGTCAACAACGTCAGGTGCAACACATGACTCGTAACAATTCCTTCAAACAGCAGAAGGAACACCCTGGGTAAGACCTCAGAGAGAGGCTAAACCACGCAGACCAGTACCACAACAAACATTTAACAGGCAAAAAGACAATTTTTCTCATTCTTATAACCCTGTTAATCTCTCTGGATATCCACTTTTTTAGCCATTACGTTCTTAATATCCATTCTTAGGACTTTTCCCCCCTTATCCATTATGTCTTTTTCTCCCTCTTTTTACCAAGCAGTGCAAAAGCACCCATATCTTTCAGAATCCGAATGCTTTTTATGCGATTACGCCATCAAGTGCTGCAATACCTTCAGTCTTCTTTTTCCATGGAGGACGGCACATTGGGAGGAGGTGTTGGAGGATCATCCTTGGAGTACTCTCTCCCACAGTGTGGTCTGCACGAAGCATTACCAGCACCCTCAGCTTCTTCTGGGTCCCTGAGAAGGTGGACCCCCTACACAACATCTCACCTGGCTCACAAACCCTTCTGGCTTCACTTGCTCAAGCAGCACCAGGAGGGAAATCAAACCCTCAGAAGAACCCACAGAAGGGGAGCAGAGCAAGGCCAGGTGACTAAAGCCAGGGTACTGATTAAGTATCAATGCCTATTATGTTAATACCACTCATTAAAAAATCATTGCAGTGCTGCCCTCTTATCACCTATGACCTTTATAAACAGCAATTTACTTTTTGCCTTTGCCAACATTCCCCAAGCCCTGAGAGCAGCGTGTTAAGGATGCATTAGGGATTAGCACCAGCACCCCTCCAGATCTCTGCTGTTTGTACTGCCAACACAAAGGAGAATTTTCAGCTAGGCTTGAGTTTGGCTTGCTTTGTTTATCAACATCCTCTCAAGCACCTCTGATGCTGTTGCCTAATCATACCATTAAACTGGAAGGAAAACCAGTTAATTCCAAACAAAAAGGATAAGAGAGATTAGAAAAATAAGTGGATGTGGCACACAGTCTACTGAGTGCAGCTATTTGGCACTTGTTGCCTAAAGCAAAATGACAAAGACAGAATTGCAGGCCTGCAAAGTCTCCATGTCACAGCAGAAAGGAAGGTACCAGACATATGTGCCCACATCCCAGCCCAGGACACTCTGGTAAGGAACAAGCAGCATCAGATTGCCCTCCCTGTGATCGGCAAATGGCAGTGGTTACCAGTTGGATACTGGTGATTTTCAAGGCCTATATGGCAACATTACGCCTACAAAGGGCCACTGGTTCAAATGCACTTTTTTTTAAAACCACCTTATCTGAAAAGTGCCTGTTAATGCCAATGCAGCTTCTTCCAAGGCAGAGCTTTACCCAGCCTGAGTAAAGAAGATCTAGTGTGACCTCCTGAAACTAAAATTCATCATTTGATCAAAACAGATCTTTTCAATTATGAGCTGGGTGAAAATAAAGGTGATGTGCTGGTCCGTGTCAATTCTAACCAAAGCTGTTTCAAGACATCCTGGTGCCTCTGGCCAAGCTGTCAGTTTAATGCTTGTTCTACCCCGGCCTTTGCCATAGCTTTAAGTGGATTTGGAGCTGACAGCAGCCCCTGGCCAGAGCTGTTACTCTCATTGTCACATTCCTACCTTTCTTATCCTAGACAGCCATCTCAGGTAAGTGCAGATGCGTATTTTGTCCTACTCTTTCTACCCAGTTTTGTCAATGCCTTCCCAAATGATCCCTTATTTTTCACTGCACTGAAAATCCTAGACCATAAGCAGTAGGTTGGGCAGCTGTAACAGGCGTAACTCATTTGACACTCCCAAACTTTTCTAAGCACTGTGCTGGGCAAGGCATTTCTATCACTTACCTGAGTGAAAACAGACCTGGTAGCCCCAGCTGTAAAACAGCTCACAGGTTACCTACCAAGAGCAGCAAGTTTCAGCAGAGATCCTCAAAACATTAACAGGCACCCAGTAAGACCATCTGTAATCTCTTCTGATGAAATAAGTAACCTCCCTGGCTTCCAGTCAAGGTGATTAATTCAAGATCACAAGCAACTGCAATAATTTTTTATCTTATGCTGAGTTCTTAAGGACATCCTAGGAAAGATCAGGGCCCTCTCATGCAATAACAAACACAGAAGCACAGGTACAATCAAGTAACTTGTTTTGCCCTTGCTCTTATGAACAGCAAAATGTGGTCACAGCAAAGGAGGAAATACTGAGAAGGAGACAGATGACAAAAAGCATGAGGAACTACTATAAAGGGGAAAGGTAACAAAGCATAACTGAGAAAGGTTGGAGAAAACAAGTTTGAGTTTACACAGAATGATTTTGAAGTGGGCTCCAGGGATGAGGATTTCTTGCCTTTCAGACCTTATGGCTGTGGCACCCTCATCTTTTCCACCACTCAGCTTTCCAGCCACTCTTCCCCGCGCCTGGGGCTGTTGTGAGTTGCGGCTGAGAACCTGACAGGGCAGGGGTGGGAACCAAGCTCGTGCAGTCTTTATGTCACTGGTATTGGGAATGCTGACAGGACATTGAATGGCTCGTGGGTTTCAACACACTTAGGAAATCATGGCTAGCTCAGGAGATGATAGGACTAAACCCATGGGCTAAGACAGTTTAATATTTGGGTGAAATGGTTTAGGGGGTACAGAGATAGATGCTGGACTGACAGCTGGGTTTGATGATCTTAAAGTCTCTTCCAAACTTGATGATTCTCTGAATAAGGAAAACAAAACCAAACAAGTGATGCAAAAGGCCACAAGGGCTCACCACCAGCCACCTGCTGCCTCAGCAGTGCAGGGGCAGCAGGAGCTCGTCGTTGTGCTGCTGAGCACACATAAATAAGGACTGGGCTATGCCAGGTCAGCTGTCCTGGCTGAATCCCCTCCTGTGTCCCCCAGCCTGCTCAGTGGTGCTGGGGTGAGGAGCAGAAAAAGCCTCAGCACTGCTCTCACTGCTCAGCTGTGGCTCCAACAGTGCCGTGGCACCCACACTGCTTGGCTCACAAATCCAAAACATGGCACCACACAAAATTAACTTGATCCCATCCCAAACCAATTCATGTGCTCTGGTGCTCTCATGAGACATCAGGCACAAGCACAGTGCCAGCCTGGCAGGCATGGTCACCTTCTGTCCCATAACCAGCCCTCAGCTCCATGGGGAAGCTGGAAACAGGGCAGGCATAAGAGCAGACACTGCCTGCATCTGCCTGATCCTGGAGATCAACACCTTCCCCTCCTCTCCAGCAGAACCCCATCATGGGAGCTGACCAAGCAGCCAGGCAGCTCAAAGAGATGCAGCTCTGCTGCCTTTGCCCAGGAGGCAGGGAGCACAGGGAGGAAGAGAGGCTCGTTGCCAATGCAGCAATCCAGGGCTCTGCAGGGGAGGTCCATCTCCCCAAGGAGTTTGGGGAGGAAGGACTAAGAACTAGGGCTCTGCCAGGCCATCACTTGCTGTCTTTTGTCACTTTGTCCTCACAACCAGTAACTCATTTGCTTCCCCATCTGGGAACTGCTGCTGTGCCTCTTCCTTGCAGGCTCCACTGAATTTCAGAGCTTGTCAGCCCCAGCACCTCCAGGCTGTCCCATCCAGGCTCTCGGGCGCCTCTCCAGTCACCCTGGGTCAGACCAGATCTGACACCACTCATGGAGACAAAAGGAGGCACAAAACTCAGACCAACAGCCTGAAAAACACTGCAGGTCCCCCAGCTCTGTGTCAGCCCAGAGTGCCAAGGGCAGCAGCCCCAGCCCTGCCAGGCAGGCGGCATCAGGGCTGTCCCATGGCTCTTTGGCAGGCAGCAGCAGCAGCCTCACCCTGACCAGAGCCAGACAGGATCCGGTACTGCTCAGGACATCAACAGCAGTCACAAACACCTCACAGCCCAGAGTGGCTCTCCCACAGCTCCATGGCACTCAAGAGGGACGCCCACCCTGAGCCTGGGCCAATTAGAAACAACGGTGGGCAAGAAAGCCCCAGAGATGGCCTGCAAAGCACCACAGAACCAGGCATGTGCCAGCCGCCTCACCTGTCACAACAAAGTCCTTCTGCTCACCTGCACTGGGAGATCCCAAATTCATCTCCCAGCCATGCCCTGTTTCTTTTCCCATCACCTTCTTTGGAAAACACTGCTAGTTTTTGAGGCAGAGACCATCACTTTCTGTACAGGGCTAAGCCCTGTATGGCTCAGATCACAATAATAAAGCCTACAGTAGGAATAATAAGAACACAGAGTTTTATTAACTTGAATCAAGAGTAAGAGAGTCAAATAAATTCTTAGAAATCTATTACTGGCTTGTAAGTATAAAAGTAATGCTAATATAAGCTATCCTATAATCCCTTTACCATCAATACTATTTTAAATTTACAGCAGAGCCTGAGGCTTGAGAATGGAAAGTGTGCCAAGATTTGAGGAAGGAGAAAGCCCTATTTTTCCTACTTAAAAAAAAAAAAAAAAATCTGCAATCCCAGGGAGAATACCAGAATCTTTCAACATAGAGCTTCCCTGAAATCTTATCTGGGAATATGTTAGCACATGTAATTGGACTGAAGCCTGGAATCATTGCATCCTGTTGGCTGTACATTGGGTAATAAACCTCTGAACAAATGACAAAGCAAAAGAGAGTCAAGGCTCTGACTCAGTTGTGCGGCAGTCATGGAAACAGTAGGAAATATGGCTGGAAGGACTAGGTCTAGTCCATCCTCTGCAAGGCATCTAACCCAAACTATTCATAACAGATACTTATCAAGTATTTGCCTAACCAAAGAATGAAATTCTGCTACAGTACTGCGGGCTTCCTTAACCTTTCCCCTGATCTGACAGAGGCTCCAACTCTGATGCAGGAATGTTTGGTCTGGAGCAGTAGGTAGGGAAGTAAACCTGCTCTGACAAGACAATGGGTAAGTGGTTGGAATTGACATCAACTTCTTGCCTTAGGGAACGAAAAGGGCACCTAGGGCAGCAGCACAGCTGAATATATGTTCTAAGGCCCTGAAAACACAACGGAGGGGAAATAAAGATGTTGGAAATGTACAGCCAAGTCTAGACTACAGAGAAAGCATTGGATAAATTCATTTTGCCCTAAAAACATATAATTTATTTCAACAGCACCCGCTAAATTTTAAGAGTTTTTCCATGTTGCTGAAATGCTGCCTGCATAACTTCCCACTGGTTTGATCCAGAGACCATTTAAGTTAATCAAGACCCCTTCTTCCAGCTTTGTAGGAACCTGGACTGCAAGGTAAGCAAAGCTACTTGAATCTTTACAGCCTCATCCATTTTTTTCTGCTTCAGGAAAATTACATGGATTTATAATTGTTAGGTTTAGGGGTTTTTTTCTCCCTTACTCCTTAGAATGTTCTCCACTGACATTGGTCAAAAGACACGTTTTTAAAGTTAAGAAAGATGATGGAACGTGGCTCCTACAGAACCTAAGAAAACCTTCCACCTGATATTAAGAAAACTTTAAGAAAAGCATCTACTTGATTTTAGTGGGGTCCACCTCCTCTACTCCAACTATTTGTATCTTCAGATCTACAAAAAACAGTCACTTAGGATGTCTTTGGTCCAAAAATTCTGAAAAACATTTCAAATATGATTATATAATTCAAACCACCAAGATGCTGATGAGACTATTAAACATTGGAATAGACACCAGACACACTTATTGCGTTTTGGTCCTATAAATGATTTCTGTTTGGTAGCAGCTATTCCCATCAACTAAGTGGGGTGATCAGAGGTGTGAGCAGGCTTTAGTGCAGTCCCTGCACTGCTGTGACAAACACGCTGCTGTAGCTCACTGCTCCTTTTAGGCAAGTCAGCTCCATAAAAATCCTCTTTGGCCATGCAACTGCACTTCATGCTTGCACTGTAGATACACCTGGGCTTTAGATGAGAAAGAAGCAATTCCATTGAGGGAAACACAGACTGCAATTCTGTAATAGCAGAAAGTCCCCTCATACATTGGTACACAAACATTTCCATAAAAACAAAACTAGGACCATTCTTCACCAATGCACAACATTAGCTAATTATCTAATTCATATGATTCAGTATTAACACAAACTGCTTCTTCTCAAAGATCTGACAGCTTGGTTAATGCAATTCCTGATGCTGTGCTGCTCCTTGCCTCGCAACCACTGTATTTCTGCATTGTAGCATAAACACAATGTTCCATTTTTAGAAAGAGTTTGCCTGGGAGAAAGTTTGAGTCTAACACAAGCTGAGGGCTCACAATGGCCTGTGACACAAGACTGGAATAGAGAGGTCTCTGACATTTCACCAATAACACATCTTTGCACAAAAATTTAAGACGCTACTGTCTCCTGGTTTGAGAAATGTCATTTGTATTTCACACGAAGCAATTGCAACAAA
>VZRN01004150.1:1434202-1479655 GCA_013397935.1 Dasyornis broadbenti
AAAAAAAGGAGATTTTTCCATCTAATCTTCTCTGAAAGAAGTAGCCATGCTGAAGGAAGAAATTATCTGCAAGCCTAAATTTCAGACAAACAAGTTGGAAGTATTTTGCCTAAGTAGCCTGGCCAGTCCCAAGCATGTTGTGTGGAATAGCCAAGAATAGAATCATAATCTCACATCTCCAAGTCCTGAGCAGTTGCAATTAAATCTTCTTACCCTGATTTTAATAAGCTTGCAGACATGCAGGGAAGTGGATTCATGGAATGCAGGCATTCAAAACCTTCTGGAAATATAAAATGCTTTCATGGTACAGTGTCTAGCTTATGCAGAGGTTATGGGAACCCTTTCAAACATTCGGTTAACCACACCTGCCTCCTTCTCTGATTCCATCTCCCACTCACACAGGCAGGCAAAAGGTAAACTTAGAAATTGCCATGAAATTCAGTGTCTGATCTGCCACTGAGAGAGTTTGCTATTTCATTCCATTCAGAACTTTCTTAGAAACAGGGACTAAATGCGGGATTAACATAAACCTTGTCCAACTCTAGGCTGTGAGTTCATGGAAAGTCAGGATATCATTTCAAAAGCAAGCAGGAAGGCCAAGAGAATCCCGTGGGAAAAAACAACCCAACTTAATTCTCTTCCTAAATTGTAGCTTCTAGTCAAATATGTTCAGCAAAGAAAACATTTACTCTTGAAATTGGGGGTGCAATATCACAATGCCATTAATATTTAAGAAATCCTGGGAATAGGTATGGACACTATGGATTTTCTATGTTTTGGAGTGAGTTTATAAGTTTACTTTGGGAATCACTGACTTGCATCAAAAAAAGCACTGGCTTTTTAAAAAAAGCCTTGCATTTTAAAAGCAATTCTTTACCCTGGGAAAAACGAATGCAGAAAATGATACAAGCTAAATGCAATCTCCAAAATTCCAGTGCAATTTCTGTGCTTTTACAGCACCAACTACATCTTAAGCTCCTAGTGAAAAAAGCGATAAAGCATCACTTTCTTGTGCTATAAATCAACTCAGCCAAACTTCCCCGGGCTGTTTTTTTAGCAGTTTCCTTTTATCTTAGCTAAAAGCTCCTCTTATTTGCTGAAGACAATTAGCTTTATTTGCAAATCCTTCAGCTTCAGATAATGGGACAACCAGTTCCTCTACTCCAGCTTAGAAAATCTATTTGCTAAAAGCCTTCAACTATTTGAAGAACATTACCCACTTGAAGAGAAACACAGAACCACTTGCCATCGAGCTGAAACTGAAAGGAACTGCCACAGATTCCCAAATTCTTTATTAACAACTGGAATGAGAGCAGTAGATGTATGTCAGTCTGGCAGATATTAATAGTAATATTCAAAAGAGTTTGTGCCATGCCCATGTGGATGCAGAATACCGCAGAATACCACAGAAACCACACAGCACTCTTTGTCCTGGAGCTGGTTTCCCTCTTGGCACATGAAGATGAGGGAATGGATTGGATTGGAAATCACCTGAAATAATTCTGCAGCATATACATCCCTGCTAGGAGGCATAACCAGGTGATTTGGAAGCACAGTGATTTAACAATATTATTACTTGCCAATCTTTTTTTATTCAACACAGCACAAAAAGCAAATACTTTTATTACCATTGATTAAAAGATAAAATAAAACAGATTCAGCTGAAATCAAGATAAAATCAGAATGACCTTTTATAAAGCAGTGTACAGCCCACACATGCTAAATATTGATATGACAATAACACAACTGGCCTCTAGCTTGGCATTCCCGATCCAACAGTGGCTGCAGCAATGTACTTCCATGGAAGTGACACAGAGGTGACCTTTTAAATGGTAACTGACACAGTTTTAGCTTAAGAGGATCAGACTGGACACTAGGAAAACAAAAATTCTTGAAGAGAGCAGCCCTGCACTGCATTCAGCAGACAAGGCCACAGGTCTGCTCTGGTGCTGATGAGAGCCCCACCTTCTGTGGGAGAATGGACTGGATGGCCTCAGCTGCTAAGACACCACGTATTTGGAGATCCTTATTGTGTCCTGTCACACACACACACACAGAGAAATCCAATTGGTTGTCTCTCTTTTTCTGCTTCAAGACAGTTTCTGTAACAGCAGATTTTCTATACACACATTCTGGGGAGCTACTGCTCATCACAGCATCAAGGTATCATTCAATTTCTAGAATAAATCTTTCCCCATACAATTTCATATAGAAGAAATGTTCTATCTCATCAAGAAAAACATAAAACGGTGTCTAATAAAGAATTTAAAATGGCAATGCAGGGTGTACTTCTAATATCCCCACCTAACCCTCAAAACCCCTGAAGAATCAACAGCTGCAACATGACAAAAAGCCGCACTGGGTGCGCATATGCGTTGGCAGGTAAATAATTTATTGATGTCAGTAGAAAATGACAAATTGAGGACAAGATGGGGAGGAAACAATACATATTTGAAAGTATCTAACAATTCTGTAAATTGCTTTATATTTGTCAGCCTTGTAGGTAGCTCTACTGTGTATTTCCTCATTCCAAAAATACTTCAGTGTTCCCTTGGTCCATATGCTCTGAGCACGCCAGTAACTTTACCTACTGCTCCAATAAAATGAAAACGAAGGAAAACTGCCCTGTACTTCCCAAACTCTTCAAGGAGTCAAACTTTCACCTTGTCACACTAATGTGATAATGTGATACAGTCAATTAGTTTAGATGTTTCAAAAATGAGACTCTTCTGTATTTTATACCTTTGCTCTTTGCACGGCATGGGAAGCAAGGAAGTTTGGTGAAGAAACAATTTTCATCTATAAAGAAAACAGGACCAGAGAATTGGTTTTTGTCACTGTCAGCAAAATTCTCACATATAAAATAGTTTTCTAACATAAAGTTTAAAACCATCTATTTTCTCAAAATGGGTTGTTCCCTCTCCCAATTCCCAGAGTAAGGAATCCTCTATCTCACTGCATTGGCCACAAATCATAGGCCCACTTAGTATAAAAATGGTTATGGCTCACAGTAAAGTAAAACTTTTATTGGCAATCTCTCAATTTGAACCACAAATACTTGCACTGGGACAAAAAAAAAATCAGTTTTGTCTATTGTAAAATACACTACAGCTTTAGATTCTGTGGAAAGAACTGTCAGAGATTTTGGCTGGGGTTTTTTTTTAGGTTTATACCTGGAAAGTGGAAATAATATTTATGTTCTATTTGTACAGTATTTAAGACAGTGTCAACTAATTCCCAGCTTGGGCTTTAACATGCTATAGCAATGCAAGAAACAAATAATAAACCATACATCATTGCAGAAAATTCAATCTATCCACCACCTCACCTGGCTAGAGGTGAGAGAGATTCAAACTGGAAGCCATGGAAGCGTATCAGCACAGCACTGCACTCAGTCCAGCAAGTCCACGATCCCAGCAGGGATCAGCAGCTGGAGCCCAGCCCTGCACGAACCTGCCCGTGCAGCTTCCAGTCTGCCACGGGCTCCCATCCCTCTGGCTCGGAGCCTGCAGGGTTGGGTCTGGCTGCAGAAAACTGCGTGGGAGCACTCACAGATTTGCAGAGTAGCACCAGCAGCCATTCAGGCACAGAAATCCCTGTTAAGCATTTCTCATTCTGCCACCACTGCTCTTCACATCAGCAGCTCCATCCGGATCCACGTGTAAGCTCCAGCTACTCTGTTTTGCTCTGCTGTAGCAGACTAGCCAGTATTCTCTAGAAATTCCCTAGAAAGTCTGCACCACTTTGGCACACTAAATAGGCTGTTAAAAAGTAAAACAAAAGAACTGAACTTTGCACCTTTAAGATGCCAATTTTTCCAGTGCTTCAGATCACTGAAAAGAAGAGAAACAAAATAGGAGTAGGTAATACCTTTAAGTGCTCCATGGATCAGTCTCAAACGGAAAACATATCCCAAGACAAAAGGCTACGTACAAATAAAATCATTTTTCTGCATATGAGAGAAATAAAAGGCAGCACAGATGCCTTTCGTTTCTTAACACAAAGTGTTGGGAATTCCAAGTCAGAGCGAATTCACACATGAAAAGAAACCAAATCAGAGTTACATATGGAAAGAGACTGCTGCATTCTCCAAACAACATCCATTCTGTCTTGTGACAGCACAATGAGCAGAATGAATGCATTAAAGAAACTACCAGAATTTTAGTCATAAAAATTAACTGCCTTAGACATAATTGTGTGCTCTTTCGTGGTATTATGGGATGCAAGTATAAGAACAAAACCAGATACGTGCATTTCTTGATTCAACTTTCCAAAAAACATTCAAAGGATGACTGCACTTTCCATTACTGGTTTCATATTCCCCTCACAGAGATCCAATGCCAGCAATAGGCAAAAACTTTTAGGTTTTAGTCACAAACCACCATCAGATATTCAAATAAACAAATATATTAATATGTGCATATAACAGTTGAGGGAGGGAGGAAGGTTTCACTCTCCTGGAAGGAGCTTGGTAGATAAATCCTGGATAAATTTCTACAATACAGGAAACTGTAGCACCGTCATTATTTCCTTCAATGTTTCTTAGCTGTTCCAGATCACTGCTCACATGTCAGCTCTAAATGCCAACATTAAATGCCTTGTAAATCACACACCTGCCAGGATGAGATTCTTAACTGCAGAATTGAGTCAAATTAAGGTAATTCAGTGGCAGTGAGGATGAAGGAAGTGCCAATTCTGACCTGTTGCCTTCAGAAAAGTCCATGAGAACAGAGAACAGCCAGCAGTCAGCAGAGGGGCTCACTGCCTGCCACAAGTTGTAGGTAACGTTCATTCCTTCCCTCCCGGAGTACAGGGACTTTCCGAGTGCACCTTCCAAAGTCAGGCAGAAACTGCAGTAAAATTCAAAGCAGCTCACCCACCTAAAAAGCACAGCACTGCATTCTAAAAAGAAACGTCTTCAGAGGGCTGATCTGGCATTCAAAAGTTGGGCACGACCCACTGTAAACAATATGTTTTATGTAAGCTTTAACCAAAACCATACCCTGTTTTCTACATTCCCACAATCTTGGATTGCTTAGGTTACTGGCACAAAATTGCAGCTTTCTTCAGTACAGTCAGCCCCATGGGTCAACTTGATTCCTTTGAAATATTATTAGCTATAGTTTCTGAAATTGTAACTGTAACTGTCTTCCACAAAAATGTTTGTGACATTCCCTAGAATGAATCCAGGCTATTTTATTTGTCATTTTCTTTTGCTGTTTTTTCCTTCATTTATCAAGAAGTTTTTCTTCTTGATTTTACTATAAAGTTAAAGAGGCTGGAAATGATTATTATAATGCATGACACTACAACCAGGACCTATATTCTCACCTGAACTTTCACAGACACACCTCCCACAGTACAGTATTTTCTAGAAATCTCTACCCCCTGGTGACTGCAGCTAATCTTCAGAAACAGAGCCATAAGGCAGGAATGAAGTCTTACAAATTAGACTTCAGCCTGAACCAGCTGCTTTCTCCTAGCATTATTCCCTTTATGACCATCTGTCCCACCTGCTAATGTGTTTTTTCCCTCACCCAGCCTCTCCACCACAATGATTTGCCATTCTGGCTGACACACACATATCAATGGAAAGGAACCTGGACCAAATCCAGCTTTGTGCCACCCAGTATTTGGAGCTTTGGTGAGGCACCTGCTTGACTGCTGGGATAATTAAATCTGCCTTAAGTCTACTTTAGTTGATGCCAAGCTCACCCATGACCCAAACACTGCCAGAGTGTGTTGTCACTCTGTCTTGCTCGTGGATTGCCTCAATGACTGAAAGACACAGTTCAGTTGGGTTACACAAGTCTCCTCTCCGTAAGGCAATTCTTGTTTGCAAATACACCAGCACACTCTGCTGAATGGATCTACTGAGATCTATCTATTTATTGAGGGTGAATTCACAAAACCCTGCACTCCAGACTTGTGAATTCTTGGGGTTTCAAAACTGGCTGCATGCCTGGTTTCATAAACGTTTTTTCAAATGAAACCTTCTGGCTGAAAAGTCATCCTGAATTTTCCTCCTTGGGCAGAATTACCAGGGAGACACAACACAGAGAAATGAGGAAGAGAAGAACTGGGAAGGGCTGAGAATGAGGAAATAGAAATTAAATGGCATGTTGCTACACAGTGAAATTCTGTAGTCATGGACTCTCAAGAATTCTTTGCTGTTTTCAATGAGACCAACATCAGAATAAACTTTATCAAAGAGTCCAACATATTTATTACAGCATTAATTTTTCATAAGTGTTTAAAGCCTGACAACTGAAGGGGAAATAATTACTTTAGCACAGTTCAGAAGACTGCACAGCAGTGGCACTGCCCAAAAAAAATCAGGAAGAACATGACACTTACAAAGTGTATCACTGTAATTTCATCTCATGTACTGCTGACAACAGTCAGAAATAACAGGAAAGGAACTGCTGAAAAAACATGAGTTTTTCTGAGTACTACTTTTATATTTCTACAAAATACAGATGAGGCTTTCTTAAAGACTGTAAATCAAGGAATAAGAGAGAAAAAGATTTACAAATATGTGACATAAGGAATAAAGGCAAAAGAAGTATAAAAGACAGGAAAAAAGGAAATTAGGACAGATGTAGAATTCAAAGGAGCACATGCTGACAGGCTCTGCACTTTCAACAGAAAATGGGAAGCTGACATCTGTATCCATACAGTGTTTAAAATGAGCTCTCTAGTTATGAGCACTGCATTCAGGAAGGAGGCAGAGGAAACTAATTGTGTCTTAACAGCTCTTTTCTAAGCATAAGATTAAAATAAAAAGAGAAGGATGCAATTTCATGTCAGTTCCTGGCAGCTGCTCAGCATTCCTTATTATCAGAGCCCTGTTTGTTGTGGAGTGTTGATAATGTTCCAGAGCTGCAGTGCTTTGGATTCCTTCTGAGATCCTACCTCTGCAACTCTGGCACCCAGTGGGAAAATCCTTCTTCTGAAGGCCATTCATACATACCTTGAAAGATTCAGTCATTTGCTTTCCTGGTTCTCCCGAACATCCTCCGCCCACACACTCATTCTGGCAGCCCTAGAAGAAAAAAAAAAACAGAGGAAATCAAATTCAATGCACATTGCAAACAGAGTTAATACACACTCAGTTAATTCATTTCAGGGAAAGACTGGATTGACTCGTCAGACTTTGTCATCAGTAAATAAATTAGCAAGAACTTTGTGGTAGTTTCTTAGCACAACTTTACTTCTTCTGGGTTCTCAGTTTTACTTCAGTTGCATTATTTTGTGCAGCTGCATTTCAGGGCTTTATATAAATATATATACATACATATATATATATACATATAACATCCTAGTTTAGATTGTCACTCCAAAGTATAGAAGGTTAGGGATAACATCAAAGTCTTTCATTCAGAGCTGAATAAATAAAGAGTGTTTTTACACAATTCCATCAGAGCCACATTTCTCTACTACAGCATTCCACCTAACAGGTTTGGGTTTGCTTTTGCCTTTTCTCGGAGAAGGGTGAGTAGGCAGAATGGAAGAAAAAAGGGAAGAATTGGTTTTGTTAAATCCTTCATTAAAAAATAGAGTAATAAGGAATGCTCACCTATATGAATAAATAATGAGAATATTTTGCATTATCTACAATATTGAACTTCAGGCTTCTGCCAAGGAACTAGGAGCGGGATGGGTAAAAAAAAAAACAGAGTGCTCATTCCAAGCATCCTTCTGTTCAACAGCAGAGGGATAACACACAGGTGCAAGCCATCTTCCTAAAAACAAGATTCCCAGTTCCCACAGCATCAGGTTAACATCTTTGTGGGACCTCCTGCACTACCTGGACCTTCCCTGCCAGCAGCCACTAAATGCATGTTACACCCAACAGCGTGGAACAAAGGAGACAAATACAGCCCTGACAGCGTTTCCTGCTTCCCAGCAGGCTTTGAGAAGGAGCTGAAAAGGAGAAGTGGGTGCAGAGGTTTGGGAGAGGGAAGAAAGCAGCAGGAGCAAGAGGTTCAGGTGATGGGCCACGAAGGGGGTGGCTGGGATGATGGCACAAGGGAGCACAGCTGGACAGATGGAGAGGACTCGGCGGCTGCCTCTCACCCTGCCACACCTCAGCCTCGCTGCATTTGTGTGGGAACTCCCAGGCCAGGTGGGAAAGCCCCAGGTCGCAGGTTCAATCTCCTTAAGGAAAGGTGCCCAGAAAACCTTGCAGGATCAGCCTGTGAGATCCCTGCTGCCAGCTCCTCACCAGGGAGCAGCCCTCACCCCACAGGGAGGGCTGCGTGCAGGCAGATGGCAGAGGCAGGGAGACAGCAGCCACCCCAGCCCTGTAGCAGCCAGCACAGTGTGGGGCCAAGGCTGGGAGCACAAGGATTGCTGGCTGGGAAGCATGACACACATCAGGCAGATAATCTAGATTTTCCCCTTTTTGCACGTCTTGGGAATATGGTAAAACAAACAAAACAAAACTCAACAACAACAAAAACCAACCAAACAAAAAACAAAAACAACCCCCCAAAAAAAGTAGTATCTTCAATGCGCCTTCCACAGATCACAGCCTTGCTACCAACAAAAAGTAAAAGGCAAACTCCCAGCTACAGGAGATCTCACTTCCTCTCCCCCTTCTCCCAGAGAGCCCCCCACACCCCCCTGCTGACTTTTCTCAGCTTTAACCCTTCTGTTCCTCTTTTTTTCTAGCCTTCTACACCAAGGCAAGCAATTGTGGCTACACAACCCTCCCTGTCCACGAAAAGAGAGCGTGCAAAGAGAGATCATAAATCTCTTTACAATATTCCAATATGCTTTACCTTTTATTAAAAACATGTTTTATTTGCCTTAAAGGTTAGAGCTTTCTACTCCAGAAAGACAAGACTTTGGCAGAGTGTACGCGGGCATTCCGTGGCAGACCCAAGCAGGATTAAAACGTTACCGAAACCAAGGCATAATGGATAATAATAGGTCCTTGCTTTCCCTGTCATTCTTCAAATACTTCCAAATTCACGGGTAAAATCCCAGAAAGCCTTCGTGACACCATCACTTCACAGTAGTGAAGCATTCTGCAGATGAATTGAGCCAACTGGTTTTTATTTGCACTGCAGTAAATTAGGATGAAGAGCGTGCTGGTTCCCAGCTAATAGGATGGGAACTGCCAGCCCTGGAACACGAGTATCTCAAGGAGCTCCAGCTCCATTGCTGGCCTTTGTCGAATATCCAGGATGCCAAGTTGGATTTTCTAATAATAATTACTGGTGACAGCAAATACTGACAAGTACTCAACCATTATGCTTCCGTTTCTTCCTGTTGCTGCTTTATGAAGTTGCCCTAAAGCAAGTGTTGGCACCATCACAGAGAGGACTGAAGCTGGATACAGTTTAATATTCTCTTTCATGATCTTTTTTAAAGATACCAAGCTTGTACGTGAATTTCAAGTACAGACCACCTACAGGAACAGCCCCTGGGGCTCCATCATGTTGCCCTTCAGTTCAAGATTACCACTGAACTCAGTGAAGTCAGCAGACCAATTTTTGGGCCTATGCCATGGGGCCAATCCTGTTCTCCATGAAGTCATTATTTTTTCCAGATTTAACTCATATTTAAAGCAAGTAGCTAACTGCCTTTGTTAACCACACTGAGATTAAACCGAGTTAATTCCTCAGCACTGGAAAGAAATACCACAATTACTTTCTAATTGATGGAGTCATATTTTAATGGCTCCATGGCTTATAAATCTGAAACATGTTGCTAAATGCAACAGGGAAAATTGCTCCCTGGTTTATTGCCAACATTGCCAAGGGAGACCTGCCAAGCATAAATTTACACTTTGTGCTTAATAGCATGGTAGATTTAAAACTGCATCCATTACATAACATCCACTGATGTTATCCTCAAGATACATTTGAGCCACTGGGTCAGCATCTTCTCAAAAGTCACTCAAGCTGCTGTGCAATTACACAAGCATGACATTACTTCCTACGTTGTGCTGTAGAGATATCAATGTTTTCTCTGTGGTATACGTAACTGCTTTTTCTGAGTTGGAAATGGAACAGGATTTCAAAGCTTTCCTTCAAAAATATTGAAAACACACATTGATTTTAACATTACTGTAAAGCCTGTATGAGAAAAAAAAGTATAAGGTTTTACACTAGATTAAACTTGGTTAACAAATGGGGTTTCTATGTCATTTTATCACTGTGAAACACCACTGAAATAAAGCCATGGTGAGTAGTAATTCTGTTTAGAGACGATCTCAATGCTATAATGAGCACTGCAAACCCTTCAGCATTGACAGAAGTAATCACACCACACTCAGCTGGATAACAGTGCTCCTTCCCATTAGCACTTAGCTCCAATCTAACTCTTACACGAGGCAGAGGTAAAGCCATGGTGGGTATTTGTATATGTAACTCTTACTGGCACTTTTGGCAAATTTTAGGCTTAATAATTGTCACCTGCACTTCTGCTAGAGCTTTCCCAAACCTGGACATTCAACTCCTGCACTTGGTACTCAGGCTGCCTTAGACATACACATCTTCAACATCTTTTAGCATTGTGATGCTGCAGTCAGTGCTCTCCCCACTGTCTTTGCCACACCTTCTGTACTTCTGTGCAGTCTGATCATTCATCCTTCTGCTACAGAAACAGGCCCATCTCCTCTCTAAACTCCCCAGGCTTCCTGGACTGCATGAGTGTGCCTTAGCTTTTCCTGGGCCTTCACACTTGGGAGCTTTTAAGCCACTCAGCAGAAGCATCAGCGTTGTTCTCGTTTGGGACTACCTGTTCTATGGACTGCAGTTCCACCAAGTGCTTTGTCCAGCTGCTGTGCTTGGGCTTTAGCTACTCCAGTATCTCATTGGCTCATCTGCAGTTATGAAACAGGAACTGCAGATTACCAGAAACTTCATCACTGTGGACTTCAGCTGCAAGCTGCATTTCTTTAATCTATAGTGTATGAGATCATTTATTTAAAAAAAAAAAAGTCACCTGTTCTCAAAAAAATTTTGCAGCTACCTCTATATGCCATGTACTTTGTTACCCTTTCTCAAAGAAAACTAATTCTTTAATCAGTTCTGTGTTCACTTAATTTTCCCTGTTGTTTGGTAACTCTTCTCACCACCAGGGAACAGAAAACTTTCCCTAGCTGAAGGCAAGAGTATAGAAATAAATTGAAAATGTTGCCTACAGAGCTCACAATTTCAGCTAGGAAATCACATTGGCTGCTTTTCAAAACAACTCAAGATCTGCAGCTTCACCAAATCCTTACTCATCTTTCTTGGTTTCACCAGTCATGTGTGTCAAATCCCCCACAGACAGCTCTGATGTCTCCACTCTGAGGGAGAATTTCATCAGCAGCACAAATGCCCTGCTACAGTACTACCAGTGACAGGGAACGTCTGAAAACCTAATTTCATACCCATGAAAGAATTGCAGACAGTGCTTTTTTGGGCAAGCATTGGCTATTCATGGAGGACAAGAACCTAAGGAAACGAAATAAGCCACAGATACACAGCAATGACTGCACATAGCTCCTTCTAGCAAAGCAAGCCCATCTCCTGCTATAAACACTCTCCTCTCGTGTAGCAGTCATCAGGCCCCAGACAAGATGGATCAGGAATTTCCTCAGTCAGAAGTCATTGAAAGTTTTCAAGGAATAAAGTCCTTTCTGAGACATTTCTCCAAGCCAAAACAGTGCCTTACTGCATTTTCCCCATGCCTGCTTCTGGCTACTATGTGTCTAAGAAATATTTCATGCTCTAATTTGCACTGGAAGGATAATGAAATTAGAACACTTGCCAGATTGTAGGAATAGAGCAGATCAATAAATCCAGTACGTGACTCCTGCTCTGGCACTGCCTAAAGGCGAGCCAAGTGAGGTGTGTGATGACAAGTACTTTGTCATTCCCAGCCATACAAATCAGTTGCCTTTCTGCTCCAGGTATAAAATAGAATCCACTGTGCACAAATGTCATATATTTCATGTATTGTAACAGTCAGACACAAACACTTCCATGGCTTCAAAATAGCTTTTATCTGTCCCTAGGAAATGTTAATACAGTTTGGCAGCCACACCACATAAAAGATGAATTTGCAGAAAAAACCCCAGTAATAATGTTCACAGCTTAAAAAAAAAAACCAACAAAACAAAACCAAACCGAAATAAAAAAGCCCACATGCTGTCAGACAGAGAGATATTGCTGAAGAGCCAAGTCATATAATACTATTTTTAATAACAACTAAGAATATTTATTTAATGACATTTGTGAAAGATTTCCAGAGTTTAAGAAGCTCATTTATGGACTCCAAGAGCCAGGCATGTTTATCTGAGCTCTCATGGGAGTAGCGCATGATATAAAACTATTTTAATCCTGCCTTTATATCGAAGGTATATGAACATGAACATACACAACACATGTCTGTGCTACCATGCGAGTGTCACCAAGTGCATTTGTTGGGCTGGGTCATGTACACAATTTACGGTGCAGATTTCTGCACTTCCAATACATTTTTTTAAGGCTGTTCCTCCTCATGTAGATCTTCCCTGGTGCCTTGTCAGCTTGGCATTATCACCTTACTGTGGCTGCTTGTTCAACCTTGGGCTGGCACTAATGTTGGTTAAACAGGGGCTGGGCAATGACAGCATGCAACAAAGAAAAACACAAGGCAACCAGTGTAGCAGAAAAAGAAAACTTCCACACTATTTAATAATCATTTTGCCTCACAATGAAGGCGTCGGGGCTTAGAACATACAGGAGATTCTATGTCCAAGAAAGCTGCAGTGCATAAAATAAGGTTGAATTGAAATAGATTGTAATTAAATTAGTGCAAAAGACTGTGCAGGCACTTATCCCTGACTTGAGCAGTTTATCGGCTTTAATTTAAAGCAGTTTAATTAGTTTGACTAAAACTCAAATATGTTCCTTTTCAAACAAGCATCACTGTTTTTATTATGCTTAAATAAAAGACAATTCAGGTTATATGAGCACAACTTATTGGTTAGAAAAATCTTAAACCAGAGAACATTAAGAAGTGGAACTATTCAGGTAGTCCATCCAAGACTCACATTTAGTAACATTCACAGCTATATGACAACTGTAAAAGCAGACAAAATTGGCTTCACGAGATCAAATAAATGCAGAACAACGTTTGCAAAGGAAAGCCATTGCAGGCAGCACGCTGGTGAAAAATCTCTTATAGAACTAATGTCAATTTTTTGACTCAGTACCTAAATTAATATTTGAGTAGGTTCAGTAATCCTAAACTGATGTAGAAGAAAGCTTGTCTCAGTTCACCTGAAAGGCAGCAAGGCCAGGCAAAGCGAAGAACTACTTCTGAAGTCCAAAAAGAACGTGTACTTGACAAGCTGAATTATCAAGAGCCCTAAAGGAAGAAAGAGATCAGTAGAAACAGAAAACAATTTGTAGAAACTAACCCTAAGGAGAACCTGACCAGGGATCTATTCAGCTTCAGGCTATATTTATTTGGTCAGATATTTCAGAAAAATTTGCAACATGAGCTGTGAATTACAACCATACAACATGGAGTCTAAAATGTGATCCTTCCCAACTGAAAAATACAGAAAGCCTCCCATGCAATACAGGGCACAAAGCTGTAGTCTCTGTGACACCCCCGTATTCAATAGTCAGTTTTGTCTTAATACATTTCCTGCACATCCATACAATTCTCCTTCCTATTTTTTTTACAGAAATAGGCAAGTACTCTAAAGAAATCCTCTTCACAAATGACCTCCAAGAGCAGTGTGCTTTAACCTCGATTTCTAAGCCCACTGCTCACACTGTTCTGGATTGTTTTCCTTCTTAGGACCCTCCTGTTGCTCTGCCACTCCCCAGTGCCATTTCCTCTGTCTTCACAGTTTACTGGCTCTTCCCTTCTGAATTGGGAAAACAGTCTCATACAATGAGGGGAAGAGGCAGATGACCTAATGGAGCTCTTCCATCTCTAATTCCTATGAACAGTGCCTCTAAGTGACTCTTTTGTTGGTTTGTTTGTCAGTTCTAGCATTAATTAGGTTTTTAACAAGTGCATTGTTTGCTCGAATGGCATGAAGGAAAACATGTTAAAGCAACCAGCTGGATCCAGCTGACCTATAAATTCATCTGCCTGTTTTCTAACGAGATAGCATCTCATGGCTATACAATATAGTGATTGCTCAAACAAAATAAATAAAAATTCTGAAAGGCACCAGTTTTATTGTGTTTAGGCCCAGTTCTCTTTGACATGAGATATTTTGTATCAAACTGGCAACAAGACAGGGTGTAAGTGCTATTACATCCTTTGCCCCAGCACTCGAACAGGGCTTTGCTCTTTATCACAACCTTGTGTTCATTATGCTTTCTCTAACATTTCTCTTTGCTCGTGTATTCTATAATGCCAGGCACTAAATTAGCATTTTAAGATGTTATAGTAAAATTAAGCAGGATGTACTGTTATACCAGCAAAAATGAGCCTAAGCACAATAAAATTTAATCTGATTATTTTCCTTGAAGATTCAGTTACACTGACTATATTTTTTATCCTGAAGCAGCTGTACAGATAAATGACAGATCTGATTTACAGATGCATAAAACATAGCTTAAAATTTATTTGTGAAATTGCTTGATGGTGAAAACTCCACACAGATCTTGCAACTGATGACCAAGGCAATTGGCCTGATGCAATTACCAAATGAAAATATAAATAACACGAAGGCATGGAGAGCAGAAACAAATCAAATCATTGTCTGAAGAGTTACTGAGGGCGGAGAACTGGAAGCAGACAATTTAGTGAGGGAGACCAAAGCTTCTGCAGTTTGCAAATAAATCACTGTAGACTCCTGGGGGAAATAAACCCAACCAAACCACAGCAGAGACAGTGAAGGATTCCAAAATGAGAACTGACATGCTCAAAGAAAAGAGCTAGCAGACAAAAACCTGTTTTTAAGGACACAGTCCTGTTTGCAAGCTCCCTCAGAACTACAGCAGCATCAGGAGAAGCACGAGGTCAGGCCTGAATCACTGGCCTGTATAAGGGGTCATTTGTAGCTATTCTCAGAGTGCTCAGACCGTGTCCCATTTAAGTCCATTTTGCACTGGAATAAAGGTTTACATAAGACACTGAGCAAAGATGAATGACACACTGAAAATAAAAGCTCTGTGGAGGAGAAAACAAAACAGCTTTTGGAGGAAGAAGGAGTTACTTTTTTCACCATAAGTGCCACTAGAGATCATAAAACTGTAAGTTACACAGCTGGCTCTTGAATAACACCAAGTACAATAAAACATTATGCAAGTGCACATGTGGTTGCTGGTGAGTAAAGGGCTCACATAGGCTGGCTTGATACCTGGTACCTTTGCATGGCCTATTTAATCATCATCCTTTATCAAATGCCACTGCTGAAAAGCACAAGAAGCACGACTTTGTGTGGTGTGTTGGCTGTTAGTGCTGTTATTTCCCTGTTTCCCAAGAGGCTGGTATGTCTGAGAGGGGCCCAACAGATCAAGCAGATAGAGCATGGCAGCAGCTATCTATCTAACCTGGGATCGGCACGGGCTCCACTCTGCAGGTACACTCTGCTCCAGTGCTCCGAGAGTTCCTTATAAAGGTGTTTCTCTGCTCTGTCAGGCTTCTCAAGTGGCTGAGCAATGCCCCATTCCTTTGCTTGCAGGTAGAACCAGGTACACCCAGATATGGGGTCTGCCTGGACACTTGGCCACAGTGATGCAGAAGGACCCTGACTGGAGATTTCACAGCTCACAGTGATCCCAGTAGGTCTTGTTAAGAGTTGCATTAAAGTCATCCTGTATCTCTTTAAACAGATGTTGCAAGGCAGGGTAGAAAAAAAAGCAATAGAAGGACAGTAAGCTTTCCAGAAATGTTGTAAATCCTGTGTTCTTTTGGATTCTGATGGTGGGCTGGAACTGTTTGTTCCCCATAAAGAGCCAAGACCTTCATTATTTATAAGCTTTAAAGGAGTCTTCTCACAGTAATACCTGGAAGCCTGGCAGTCACAGCACCCAGCTGAGAGAAGGCGGAAATATCCATCTCATCTACAAACAGGAAACTGAGGCATGGATTGTCCCACTGGCACACCTCACCCTGGCTGGCAGCTGCTTCAGGGAATTCACTGGGAGGTGACAGGTGCCAGAACAGGGTGTGCACAGCTCCCTAGGAACTACAACATACCCATCAAATCCATTACATTTCTCAAGAAAGAAGAACAGGTGTAAATGACTCATTTACAGTGGCCTTGGTTGTTCACTGCTCACAGCTATGACCTATCAAGTTTCTTGCCTAACAGCACACAGGTGATGGCTGCAGAACACCTGCCTGTACTGGCTCCAGTGGGTTTGAAGCTTGGCATAATTGGTTTGAAGTAATGGGAGACTTTTCCAAAGCCTGGGTTATACCCCTGTGACCTGTGTTTTGCTGTGTGTTCAAACACTGCCCTGATTTGTTTCAACTGGACACAGTTCAAAACAGCAGAAAGGAAATTAAAGCTTTCCTCGTGATGTAAAGGGCACTAAGAACAGAGCTAACCCAAAGGGAAAATCCTTGGGACCTATCTGAGGACAGCATCGACAATAACGTTCTTGTTCCAATCACAACAGGGACAGAGCACATTTACACGATAGATGTCCAGAATGTTCTGGGAACTTCCTTGCTGAACAGTCTTTATGAGTTGCAGAGGGTGTCACAACAGGTAATAAGCATTATCCACCACACCAAGCAAATGTAAAGAATCCCATGGACGCTTACAAACAAACCAGGAAGAGCAGGGCACTACGACAGCGTCACTGCAGTGTGACACAGTACTCCCTTGAATGTGGTACAACAACAAGATAACACCCAGAAGAAGCTGCTTTTCTTGATATCTCCTCAGAAGAAGTAAAATGTTGCAAACTAGTGACAAAACCAGATATCCCCCTACTTAACGCGTATTCAACTGAGTAACAACTCGAAGACAGGGAAAAATCATGGATTATAACACTCCTAAATTTTTTAGCCGAGTTAAACTTATCCTACATGTCCTTTCTAAATAATGTGAGCGAGTCCTTCATCTGGAATCCCCTATCATTTGTTGACAGTGCTCAGAGCAAACTGGATGCTGACCAGGGAATTTGAGAACAAAATATCACTCAGCACATTAAAAGTGGCCTTGGAAAAGTGTGGTCATGGATGAGGTATTTGTAGAGGTGTCAGCATTAAGCATGCATGAAGTACACAAAGCCAAAAGAGAACCTTTGCCCAAATTATAGCACGGTAAAAGCTGTAACAAACATAAATCAGGAGTGATGCAGTCTCTACTAGAAAAATGACAGCTTTGAAATGCTAAGGAATGGCACTGGTAATGAAGATAATCAACAGGCCTATAACAAATAATGTAGGCTTGTCCTACAATTCAACATCTGTATCAAGGATCAAAGAGCCCTGCTCACCTCCACAAATCTAAACTGACAAATGACTCATTTATAACAGCCCCATGAACTCAGGGTTTTGTTAGGCTTCAATCTACATGAACATCAATGTTTTTGGCATTTCTGCATGTATGAAGCTAATCTTGAGCACCTTAAAACCGTTTAAAATTGCATCTGATTTGTCCAGTTCAGCTGGAAATAGTAGGACAGAAATAGCAGGACAGAACATTCATTTTATATGTATGCTCTAATAAATATTTTGCCCAATTAACATAATGAAAACATTGCTGGCTACAGCACAACACCTTAATAGAAAACCCAAAAGGAAACAATTGTAAATGCTTGACTTTCAGCTCGGTGAACAACCAGATGGGAATGCTGTTACTGAACTTCTATCTTCAAGGTGTCGAGAAGAGAATCAAACTGTAAATGCCAAAAATGGTCTCTGAGAAAGCGCTGAAAGATAAAGGATAATATTAAAAATACTGAAGAACACAGATTATGTACTCCTGATGGATAAACACTTCAAATACATGAACAGGTGAATACAATTATGGGGTTCTTTCTGCATGCAACTGTTATAGCTGTGGCAAAACTGTGCCTGGGTAGCCACTACATGTAATAACCCCCTGTGCTAAAACTATTCTTCATGATTATTCATTTTTCCTAGCTTTTACCTTCTATATTTCAGGCATTACTTTCCAGAAATTAGGAAGGGGTTTGTCAGCTTTTAAGCAGGCATTGCCACAGGGCAGAATTCAGGACTGTGATGTTGGTAATTTGGTAATAAATCTTGATGTTCTGTTCACAAAAAATAATTATGGTACTCCTGAACTATAAATCTATAAAGACAGTTTATAAAAAACAAACTATAAACTATAGAGCCTATTAAAAAAAAATGCTTATGCTTTTTATTCATCCAGGATCAAAAATTTAGCCTTTCCACCTGTTTCCTCAAACTTTAAAATCAGGAAAGTAAAACCTGCATTGTGCATCTGGTAAGAAACTTACTTAGCAACTGGCCTGCCAACTATATTAACTGCACAGTGAATGTTAACACTTGAAGTTTCTTTCCCATACTCTTTTCATTAAGAATTTCCTTTATTTTAATGGAGGTTATTTTAATGGAGAGAAACTCTATACATCAAAAGAAACTGTATTGTTACTGCTGATTTTAGATGGACTTGCTATAATTTTTAATTAATTGCATGATGATGTCCAATTGTATTATTTTACAAGAGTAGAACATGCAATTTTACGTGGTAAATTTATAGATTGTATTTCAGATGCAGCAATTTAAAGCTGACATTCCCAAAAATCAAAAAGATCTTTTATTCAGTGTTTTATAGTTTTCCAGCTGAACCTCTTCTGTTAAGCACGTGGACTTCCTCAAGATAATAAAGAAAACAGTACTACTATAATAACATATTAAAGAATATACCTTCTGCAAAGAACTGGTGACTTTAAATACCACCTTGCACAGATTTCTTTGTGCTGTAAAAAGCCAAGCAGTCAGAGCTCTGGACAAATATATATTGGTCCACACCACTGGGTGTGTCAAAGGCTAAGACTGGATTTTTTAAAAAAAAAACGTTTGTGAGCTTTTTCCCAGGACCATAAGAAAATGCAGGCTGGAAGGGACCTCAGGATGTCTTTAACTGAACCTCCTGCTCAAAGCAGGGTCAGCTCTGAGCTCAGACCAGGTTTTAAGGCTTGATCCTGAGAGCTCCCAAGAATGGAGACTGCACAGTCTCCTGTGGTAACCCACTTCCCAGAAGTCCTTGTAGGGAGAAATTTTTTCCTTTTACCCCATCTGAACCCTTTTTGTTTCAATTTATGCCATTGTCTCTTGTCCTCCTGCCATCCAGCACTGCTGAGCCTGGCCCTATCTCCATCATTTTCCTCTGGATTGCACAGGGCTGCTATTACACTGTGCCAGAGCCTTCTCCAGACTGAACACACTCTGCTCCTTCAAACTCTCAGTGTCAAAGGTTAAAACACTTTGTTCTCAGTAAGGGTAATGCAAATTCAAACATTTATTACAGAAGTGATGACCCTTAACACAACAGTCTAGATGAAATTAAACAAGTGGACGTGACTTGTGTGACAGTGATGTTTCTGAATTCTAGTGGAAATTAATACAATCAGAACAATCAGATTAACTGGAATTAAACCCTATTTGTATACCAGGAAAAACAATTTTCTGTGTTTTTATCAATATGGTGTATGAAATGCTCTAATAGGCAAACTGAATTAGCAGGAGCTGTGTACCTGCTGAGAAGTTCTATGCTGCCCTTCATTAACTCTTCAGGTATACTCTAAAATAAAACTTGGAATACACTGCAGACCTCAAGGGACCAAGTAAATGAGTAACTCTGCTGGAATGGTATTATGACATTAGTTTGCGAAACCAGTAATAAGCTATGGGCAAAGATGCACAGAAAATCAGATGGGTACAACTTCTTGATCATTTTAAAGATAGTTTCAGCTATCCTTATGCTAACTTTTGGATCCTGTGATGTACACACCAAAGGGCAACATCAGGCCTTTCCATAAGCACAACACTGGATTTTCCCCTGCAACAGCATATGGTAATACTTCCTAAATTGCCCTAATGCAACAGGTGCTCTGTTTTATGAGGTAATATTACCTGTCCCTTTAATGTATAAAGCCATAAAGTAATGAAGGCGTTTCTAAGGTAAATGAGACCACCCCTTCACTGCATCCAGTGTTAGAACTGGAGGCATCAAGCTGCAAGCATGGAAGTGACCATGAACATAACATATTAGTGACACCTACTACTTTGATTTATGCTCAACTGCCACCTAAAGTCAGACTTTTAAGATGAAGACTGGGCGTTTAATCTCTCCATTACAGCCATGGTTGCAGCTGGATGGCCACAATTCATTATCAAAAGCCACAATCAGTACCGAGTGCCTTGAACTCATAGAGCCCCCGATGAAGTTCTCCAGCAGCGAGAACGTGATGTGTCACTGTGCCTATGTGGTGACGAGAACGTGCCAGCCCTCACATCTGTGGCCTAAGAAGGCTGACTGTGCAAGTTTTGCAGAGAGAATTTAACCCTGGGCTCCTTCATTCTGGCACTGAAGGTCTTGCCCTCAAACCTATGGTAATTTTCAGCATTATACATTCAGCTATGGTTATTAATTTTAAAAAATGGCATAACACAAGGAAGCAATGAAAATAATGTCTATTTAAATTCTCAATAATGTCTATTTCAATTCTTTAGCATGCCCACATCACCTAGTTTGTTTTAAAATGCCTGAATAAATGCACTGAGTGTTTACACAGTTAATGAACTGATTTACCTCCTTTTCTAGCATTATCCTCCCAGGGATAAATTAAAGACTAATGAAATCCACCTTAATTATTTTCATCTATCAAATTAAACCAAGGATACAGCCTATAGACTATTTTAGTAAGATACCAGCTGTGTTAAAGCTACATAATGACTTTGCAATCTTCTCTTTTACCTATGGCTTTGCAGCATATTTCAATGCTCAATTTCCATGGGAAAAAATCAGCATTTCCACTGGCTCACACAGGAGTGCTAGGCCTGTCAGTAACAATCAGTGCATTGGGTGGACAAGGCAGAGACTGCAGAAACCAGAGACGTAATTCATTTCTTATACATAAGATTACTTTAAACAGGACAGAAAAGGAGGGTTGTGGTTGAGCTGGAAATAGTTCAAGGAAAAATGGAGGTTTCTGACTAAACACAGCGACAAGGAGGTAGAATAATGCTGTTGCTTACTAAAACCTTTATAAATGTATCAGGTTTTACATAAGTATGGTGATAATCAAATCATCATTTTCTGTACCTTTGATAAAAGCTCTACAAACACACAGCAACAGCCAGAACCCTGGAGAGCTGACAGTCTGAACAGATGAGGCAAATAAGGGGTAAAGGGCTCAGACAGCACTGGTTTGCCCAAGGACACATCACTTTCAAGTGGCAAGAGTGTCCTTTTACTGCTGGAGCTATTGCTTCCTTCCATGTCTTCTACAGTAAAAAGACAAAGCAGAGGTTGGTTTATGTGCAGGTGAGAAGAACCCACCGAGATGTCAGTGCTGCTCTGAGCAGACACGTTGCTAGGTCTATGGTTTCCCTGTTTCTTGTATTTTTGGTAAGGCCATGCCAGGGCATTCCTGTCGGGTACTGGAGGACTCCGGAAACCGGATCCATGCCTTCTTTCCTAAACACACAGGAGGTACCTCTGAAGGGATATAAAACACGACAATCTACCCATTCCTTGAGATGCTCCATTCTGTCTCTGAGCATTGTGGCTGGGGCAGGGAGCTCTTGGGTATTTTCCCTGAGCAGTGTCAGACCAGTTTTCTGCCATGGTTGGTCTGCCACTCTCCAGCTGCAGAGGTGGCAAAGGGGCTATGAGAGCATCCCAAAGCTCCTCCAGAGAGGTTCATCCATGCTAATCCTGCCACCATGAGTGGCAACTGCACCACGGCCAGCACTGCTGAATGGGAGGAACACTTGCCATCAGCAGCAGAGAGGACTGGGGAGACACCTGCCAGTCACATACCTGTTGTGCCTATATTCCATCTGCTAAAGTGACCCAAGGAAAGCAAATAACTCAGCCGTGTTCTTCCTCAGCTGTTAACTTTGGCACCAAGCTGCAGCTGTGCAGTTCACAGCAAGCCCAGCACAGACCTTCCCCAAACCCCAAGAATTATTGCAGCTGTTCCACAGGGTGTAACGTGGCTGTGATGTTCCCTTGGTCTAATTGAAAAGCACCCATGCTAACTCCATGCCCTTTGCCTTGACAAGGAAGACTTCTTTTTAATCCCCAGATCAGCCTCACTAAGCAGAAGAACATAAACATGACATTTATAAAAGGATAGTGTCCACAGATGCTGACCTGCTACCTTAGAGTTTGCTACCGACAACTCCTCTTCCATTATTTAAAGTTAGTTCTGAAATTACTCAAAACCTCTAAGCACATGTTACTGGGTTTTACCCATAGTCTATTTTAGTACAAGGGCAAACATAAGAGCTTTAACAAACTCACAGGCATAAAAAGGCTTGATGTCTGCCAGGAGACCATAACCTTTGCAGGTTTTTGGGTTTTTGTTGGTTTCTTTTCAATCACTGAGAGTCCCATAAACAAGATATTCCCCCCAAAGGAAATCATACATCTTTTCTCCATTCCCCCCCATTATTTCTTTTCCACATAATTACTTCTTCTCTACACATGCTGTCTGCAATGAAAGAGCAAGGAAAGAGGTAAAATCACACACATCCTGCCGCCGAATCTCAAACAACAAATCCGTCGGGGACAGAAATCCCTTTTGCAAAGCACAAATAAACGGGGGCACTAAAATCTGTAAATACAAATCGGCGAGCTACCGATTTGCCAAGGAGAAGCCCCTCTGCTGCTCCGCATCGCCGGAAGGATGGACGAGCGGATTTCGGCAGGAACCCCACTCTGCTTACCTTGATCATGCTGGCAGGCGGGGGGGGATGTTCCTGCCGGGCTCTCGGCGGGATGGAGCCGGCGGATCGCCGAGCCCCGGGGGCGGATACAGCGGCGGCGGGGCTGCGAGGGATCGGGGCCGGCCGGAGCGCCGGCTGCTGCTGCTGCGGCTGCTGCTGCTGCTCTGATTGCCGGGGCTGGGGCTGCCGCTGCCGGGCTCGGATTGCATCAGCGGGCGAGGGCGGCGCNCGTCCCCGCCCGCCGAGCCCTGGGGCAGCACCGGCACAGCCGAGCCCCCGCCGGCTCCCCTCCCGCCGCAGGGGCACTCCGGCCCTAAAATGGCCCCGCACGGTGCGCGGCGCCGAGCGAGCGGAGACGATTCAGTGCTTGTGCTGTAATTCGAACAGGGCGACACGTTCTGCTCAGCCCGCTCTCCCTCAGCGAGCAGTAGCCAACTCATGGTTTTCTGAGTCATTTCCTCTGTTCTTGCCTCGTCCGGCTCGGCTGACACAGCAGCACCTCGCAGTTATCCCTCCCATCGCCAGCTCTTCCCTGTTTGCCACCGCTCCGAGCACGGCTGGTCCTTAGTGCCCCTGCACTGCCGCCCAACACAGAGGGGCCCACAAGACCCATTTGAGCTGGAATTAGCGGAGCTGCCAGATGTTTCCCTGCTCAGCCGTGCCCCCAGTCCCTGCTGAAAGTCTGGTGGGTACCTGCACAGCTCTGCACACCACTGCTGGCCACCACTCTTGCCCTACCTCCGACTTCTGGCAGCACCTGAAGACAAAAGAACAGATATAGCAGCCTGTCCACTGTGCTCCTTCTACCCGTGCTGCTGCCAGTGAAACTAATACAAAAAAGCCACAATTTTTTTAAGATAACATGCCAGTGTAATGTTCACAAAGTGCTTACTTCCATCATAAGTGATTTTACACTGAAATATTTTCTTCCTTTACTACTGCTTTTGTAAAGGTTTTCCCCTTCTGATCTCCTTTAGAGTCGTTGTAGGAAGCTGTTTCATCTCAGTGTGGCTGTCAGAAGTGCCAAGTTCTGCTTTGCACGGTGTACGTGAATTATTCTCTCTTGCACAGTGCCAGAGATTGGTTACGTAAGTCGAGTTTTGTTCCTGCCACTCTTCAGCCAGGTAAAAAAGTGCCATTGAATGGATTTAGAAGCATTTTGGATTCCAAAGGAACACACACAAGCAACACTACCCAAGACACAAGTTCACATCAACAGTGATGTTCCAGTGGCTATTTAGGAGAGAAGGATGGAGCAAAAAACAGGAGGCAGAGAAAGCAGCAAAGACGCTTCAGGCAGATACAACTCATCATCAGGGCACTACTCAGTGCTCATGAGAGCAACTGAAGGATTCACAATGAGTTATCTTCAGGTTACAACCACAACATAGGAACAACCAGGCTGGGTCAGGCCAAGGGTCCGTTTAATTCAATATCCTGGCACTGACTGCACAGTAATAATGCCTGTAGAAGAGTTTCAAGAAGAGACTAAGCACATAGAGGCACTTTGCTCCGTATACTCTTTCCCCTCTGCACTCTTACCCTCAAAGGGTTTGACCCACCTCAGCTTCCTGAAAGATGAATTCTCTGGGCTTAACAGTTCCTCATGGATTTTTGTTCTATTAATTTGTTACTCGAACCTATATAAAATTTGATACCTACCAGATCTTGTGCTCATCAGTTCCACAGTTTGGCTCTGCTCTGTGGAAAAACTCCGAATTTTGCTTTATTTTGAACTTGCCACTTGAAAATTTCACATCATTCTCCATTTTTCTGATACTGTGAGACTGTAAACACAAATGAGAAGCATTTCACCCCCTGTATGTAATTTGTGATTTTACAGATAATTGTCAAACCTTTTGTCAGTCATCTCGTTTCTACAGATGAGGAGTTCTAATTTTTTGTTTTGTTTTGTTTACTATAAAATAGTTCAATAACCTTGATCATGCTTGATTTAGGATGGGGACATGAACTACACAAAACTCTCAAAAAACAAGTCACCATATTTACTTTTAATTTGCCTCTTTCCCCCCTCCTCTATTTCTTTTCATTATAGCTGTGTCCTATTTTGACTGTTCATGAGCACTAAAGTGAACTGATCTATTTATGAACTACTTAATTTTAAGATTTCTCTGCTGAAAGGCAACACTTCATTCATAACCCACCCATTTTTATAAATTTAGCTTTTTTTTTTTTTAGCTATGTGCATAATTTTATATTCAGACAGTATTATGTTATTTTTACAACTGTATGTTCATTTTCTTAAGGTCCTACTGCAGATAGCCCTAGTTTGGCTGAATTGTTTTACACCCTTACCCTGAAGGCTTTAAATCTCATCAGCAAACGTTGTCCTTTCTCTGCCTCAATTTCCCATGTTGTCAATGACAGACTCTCTCTTCTGTTATCTCTTACCTAATTAAAGAGAGCAACCATAAAAGCACCTTTCTTTTCTATGAGCCTTTGCTAAGAGACTTTGTCAAGTGCTTTGCAAATCCAATTAGATTGTATCCATTGGACCTCTACTTCCTTTGAAGAAGTTTCTAGATAGGCAGGTCAGGATTTCCTTTCAGAAAATTCGTGCTGAGTCTGTCTCTCTATGGCATATTTATCCATATATCTTTTTGTATTTCTCCTTACAGGCTGTACATTTTCTCCAGACACACTTCAGTATCCTGAATCCCTCTACAAAAAAAAAGCTGTTTGAGTACAGTTTTACTGTTTCCAGAGCTCAGCTTACCAGTCCGAACAATCAGCCTTTTTCTACGTTCTCTGCAATATGCTCCACCATAGAAGTGCATTTCAAGTTATCCTTAAACTGCTGCCAACTGCTGAGGTACAGAGCAGAATCAGTGGCCTGGGCTAAACTAAGAAATAGGAGAAGGAAAGGGAAAGAAGAAATATTATCTGAACTACAGAGGATTTGCGCAAAGCCAAACCACCAAGTTATCTAGGATTTGTAATAAATGAGATCTTTGTATTGATCTTTTGCTTTTATTCAGGGCCAAGCTGACCCCAAACTTGCAAATAAAAGTCAGAAAAAGGAGACCAAAACTCAGAGAAGCTGCAGAACTTGCTTTAAAAGTTGCATCTTGCTGCAACACCCCCAAAGCTGAAGTTGCCATTAGTAAGTGTGCTGTACAGATGGGGTTTTGCAGGGATAGCTTGCATTACCTCAGTCTAGTTACAGTTCTTTATGTAACACTCCAGAAGTTACAGGGCAAAGGATATTAGATCTTTAGTGATTCACACAGTTGCTTTGCTCCACCAGTAAGGAATTCCATTTTCTACAGTCTGAATAGTTCATTTTCATAAAACCTTATTCATTTCAATGCTAGTTTTTCCATTAACACCAAGAATTCTGTGAACAGTTGACAGCACTGTTAAACTTTAGAAGTTTTAATGAGTAAATTTTTCACATATATGAGAGAATAAGGTAATTTATATGCTCCGAGTCCAAAGTGTTTACACAAGTTCCAGGGATTCACAAGGTGAAGAGTTTGAGTCATGCACATTTCCCAAACCAGAGCTGAATAAACTCACCTTTAAGCCACTGAAATATGAGGGACTACTGTTGTGAAAATGAGAAGCCTCTACAATATAAAGCCAAATGGGAAGTGTTGAAAGAGGAAGCTTGTGATTCCATAATTCTATGAGAATAAAGAGCAGAAGCCCTTCTTGATACATTTTCCAAGGTTTCCTCTACAACCCTGTATCCTCTGAAGAGGATAGGGAGAGGGTGGGTAGAAACCAGGTTTTCCATCTAAGAGAAAGCTAGGATTCTGAGGGGGTTTTTCCCTTCTAAAATGGCATGAAGACTTCCTGTAGAAAAATGTGGAGAAACCAAATTTGATTGAATTAGAAGGTATAATTTAGACAAAGTCTGTGCTTCAGTTTGATCCTGATCTTTTAAAACTTTCAGAACTCTTTGTAATATAAGCCCTTTTGAAATGTGTTCCAAAGCTATTTGAAAAAAGTATTTGTATCTCTTCCAGAAATACCAGAATATTATGTTTTGATCTTTCTGAAATACTTTATTTGTACTTCAGCTTTTTTACTAAAACTCAATCTTGCATAGTTTCTATGACTTCATGTAAGTGCACTGGCACAAATATTTAAAATAAGGAAACATCGACTTTCATCTATAATATTCTTCAGGGAAAACCTGTGTCTGATTTCAGCCACAAAACTAAAACTCATAAGAATTATTAAGAAGGTAATTGCAGGACATGATTTCCATATGGCTGCCTTGCAGAACTGGGAACATAGTTGTGGAAAGCTTTTAAAGTGAGGGGAAAGAAAAATCCCTGATTAAGAATCAGCTTGGTGCTGTACAAATTTTCTAACAGAAAAGAAAAAGTATTATGTAATTATTATATATATATAAAGTATTATGTAATTATACGTATATATGTGTTCAGATACGTACAAAATGTTGGGGTGGGATGATTTTTTTAAATTGTTTTTATTTGGAGAAGGAGAGATCCTGGTCATTTGGGACTACAACAAAATGATGGGAGAAGCTGATGGTTGCAATTACTAGTCTTCACTCTAGAAAAGGAGAAGAAAGTTAGGATTGTTTGCAGAAACAGAAAGATGAAAGCACCATGGCGTGTCTGCTTGTGGAAGGGCTCGAGGGGGATGCAAGGTTTCAGGGGATGTGATTTCCAGACCAACAAGGTCTTTTTGCGGCAGCCCCTTCTCCCAGCGCTCATTCCCTCACGCCCATCCTCTCGCTCTTTTCCCGCCTCCCTGGCCATGCCAGCTCCGCTGTGTGCGGCCTCCGTGTAAAACCCATTAGCAGAGTGATCTGGGTGTAAAAAGCCCAGATAAAAAGCCCGGGAGTAGGAAGCGATTGTTGGAGATGCTGAAGGGCGGAAAGCGCCTCAGCTGGCGGCCTCACAAAGAGCACGGGCTGCACAATTACCCTCACAGAAAGAAACATTAAAAACCGGGAGTCGGGAGAGGAGATAAAAGGGAAAGCAGCCACACAACATCTGACAACCAGGGAAATGCTGAGAAAAAGGCTGAAATGAAAAGGCCTGCATGCGTGAGGGTAATTGGAACCAAATAAACACATCTCCCCCCTTTGGCTCCCACCCTCTGAGGGAAACAGCATTTTACGCATTCCTCCTAAACAAGCACTTTGTGAATGTGTCACTTATTTCTGCCCGGAGAGGCAAGAAAAACATCGCGCCCCGGGAATTAACCAAGACCAGAGTTTGTTCTCAACATTCGTTCCAGCCTTTTTGTTTTCCAGCTTCTCACCTCACCTCTGCCTCCTTACGGGGCTCTTCCAGAACGTTCTGGGTGGCTGCACCTGTCTCACCCCGGTGCTGCCGGCCCACAGCCCTGCAGGAATGGGACTGGCTTCCTTCAGGTCACATCTGCATCAGAGCAAAGCCTTCAAAAAGGCTTTTAAAGGAGTTAAGATGCTCCAGAGCCGGCACTGGAGGAGGCACAGGGTCATGTCAATCCTGAGCTCTCATTAAAAACACCCTCTCCTTCACCTTTTAAAGAGAGCACCAGGGTTCTTTACTAGCCCATGTTCCCCAAAGCTGCTTCTTTGTCCCTCACTCAGGCCTGCTTATAAACTGGCAGAAAAGCAAGAGAGGGGAAACAGTCAATGTTCTGTGCTGTTGAGGGGTTTCTTTTTTGAGGGGGGAAGAAGCAAGTGGAGGATAATTCTCCACACAAGTTCACGGAATTATAGAACTGTTTAGGTTGGAAAAGATCTTTAGGATCATTGAGTCCAACCATTACCCAGCACTACCAAGCCCACCGCTAAACCATGTGCCTGAGAGCCACATCCACACTTGTTTTAAATATCTCCAGGGATGGTGACTCCACTACCTCCCTGGGCAGCCCATTCCAATGTCGAATCAGTTTTTCTGTGAAGAAATTCCACCTAATGTCCGACCTAAACCTGCTCTGCTGGGGCTTGAGGCCATTTCCTCTTGTCCTGTTGCTGGTTGGCTGGGAGCAGAGCCTGAGCCCCACCTGGCTACATCCTCCTGTCAGGGAGTTGTAGAGAGTGATTCTTCCTTGAGCCTCCTTTTCTCCAGGCTAAACACCCCCAGCTCCCTCAGCTGCTCCTCACAGGACTTGTGCTCCAGACCCTTCCCCAGCGTTGTTACCCTTCTTTGGATCGCAAAGTTTGGCAGTTAATGATAAAAACCACTCAGCTGGACCATCTGGAAGATTCACTGCAGAACTGCTTGGTTTCATTATAAAAACTAAATCAATATTTAAAGACTCATCGAATGTGTGTGTGGGTTTAGTGGTGTAAAACATTTGGGTCCAAAAAAGCCTTTTATTTCAAAGCAGTAGAATTAAGTTGTAGAAATCAATGTGAAATCTTGATTTCTCTGATGTTACTGGAAGAGTTTTGGAGTGCCTGGAGAAAAAGAGGCAGCAAGGCAGCTGGGCAGTGCCAAAGTGGAAAGCTTGCTTTCCCAACTTCCCAAGTACAACCCGGCTGCTTCAAATCCTGCCAGCCCAGAGAAGGGCTGACGTGCAGCATTTCGGTTCTGACGGCTCTCTATAAAAAGCTCAACATCCTCTTTGTGCTCTAAAGCCACATTGCAGTTCCTCAGTCTAAATTAAATCAAGCCTAAAAAGACTTCAGAAAGAAGTGCACAAAAATAAAAACCAGCCAGGAAATTTCAAGCTGTTTTCCAGGTCCCACTTAAGCAGCAATAGGACTCGGAGGTGTTAGCGTGTGCTGGGGCTGATTGAAACGAAGATGATGAAAGGTATGTTTTGCCCTCGGGTACGTGAGACATCACCACTTGACCTCCCGTCCAGGTTTTGCAGGGCCCCGGGCTCCATGCCGGTGTTCCCAGGGAGCCAGTGACCCCGCCAAGCCCCAGGGCCCTTCTTGCCATCCTGGACCCCGGGAATTTCGCTTCCTCGTGGCTCCTCCTGGTGGCCCCTGACTGCAGGACCACGTCCCGTGCTGCTCAGCTGTGAATCCAATGCTTCTGTGAGCAGCAAGATACCCCAAACTTGTATTTTGATAGGAGATCCACCACATTCCCCGGAAAAATAGTACTCAGTGGAAAATGGTGTCTGCTAAAAAGCATACAGCAGCACAGGTGCTTTTTTTTTGGCAAGCACATTTCCGGGCATGCACTACATCAGCAGGTAAACTGTTAATTAAAAAACCATTAATGACTGGTAACCAACACATAAATGCATTCCTATAAATAGATAGATATTGCTCCATATCCCAGCTTATCAGTCATAACACTTATTCTGATATAATGAATTCCACACCAAGTTACCCCACAGTAGCCCTGTCATTTTTCTGTAAATTGTTATATATTTGAGGAGGATGCTTTCGTATGTAATTGTGGTGAAATTAGGTTTGGCGAGGGATTACAGCAGCTGCAGAATCTCTTTGTTGGGCTGAGCATGAGATCTGAGTCTTCTAAAAGATGCTTTAATGTGCTAAGATCAATACTAGAGGGGCAGAGCTTAGAACAAAATGGGCCACAAGGGCCAAGTTCTGCTGGTAAATCAGTGTGGTAATGACACGCCAGTGATGTCACAGCTGGTACTGGCAGTCTGAAGGGGAGAACAGCCAAAGCGAGCCAGGATGCGTCAGCCAGAGGAACAAAGACAGGAGCCCAAGGGCTGGCAGTGACCTCTGAAGAAACAGCTGGGACACACGCATTTGGTTTAGGGACATGGACTCTACTTTCCAGCCTGATTGATAGTCAAGTGATCCAGAAATGCAACACGTAGATGAATCTGTGCCTTGAAATCTGGTAGTAAAAAATTTCAAGTAATCCCATGAAACCTTGATTTTGGTATCTGCCACAGAGACAAGATTCCTTTCTTTACATGGCTTTTGATAGACTGTAAACTGCGTACCACACTGTGAGCAGTAACAAATCCAAAGTATTCCTGGTTAATGAATGGCAAATAGTCACTGAAAGTAACTGGCCATGAGCTACATACAGATTAAAATTATACCTTGTACCTCTCACAGTTTAACAGATGTAACCAAACATTGCTGTGGGGTTTTTCCCCTTTTAAATTAGGAAGTGCCAGTTCCTTGGAATACTTATCATAGAAGTACTTTGGTCAAAGTTAGTTGAGAGGCTGGAACTTTGGTCAGGTTAAGCTTTTAGGGTGCTGGTACACGGCACCAACACGACACCTCAACAACCAGTTAAAAGCTTTGCTTTGCTGCTCTACTGCCTCTGTGAAAATGCTCAAAAATGGGCCACAAGCTTGCAGAGCACCACGGAATGGTGAACCTGCTTATCCGGACACTCTGTAGAGGATACAGGCAATTCATGGTTGCATCCTTGAACTAGACTAAAATCCTGCTCCCAAGGTCTAGACACGTGCTCTTTTTCTCCTGAAATTTCACAGTCATTTCCTCAGAAAAGAAAGTAGTTTCCCATGTAACTGCAATTTCACATTTTGTTGTGATGTGTTTGAAACCGGAACTTGAAAAACTTAGGGGGATTGCTTATGTAAAAGGTTTGCTATAAGAAAGGGAGGAAACATTTCCATTCAAGTAATACAAAACATTATTTACTGTAAAAGTCTCAACAGTGCAAGACAGCCAAGCAGTAACAGCTTGTACTCCTGACCCCCTGGAAAGGAAAACTTGTCAAGAGACTTTCTTAAAATGTGCACACAAAGAGACACGAAGACAAATTGTAGAAAAAGGTACCCATTTATTCAAGGTATGACAAGGATATTTACAGTATTCATTTGCTCAGAATAAGGTCCATCCTTACGAGTTTTAAAGCAGCAATTATAAATTACATTTAAAAGGGGAAACATTCCAAGCATGTTTCTGTTAGAGATATTTTTACAAGGACAGAAACACTTAAGGCTAGGTTGTTTTGACCTTTGCTGCCACCCACATTTATCTTGGCAAAACCATCTCAGAGACATTTCCTTGAGGGATAGACTATGCTAAATCCAACATACAATTCTGTTCCCTCAGATGCTTTTCACAACAGTTCACGTGACAAAAAATTTGACTTTTGATTTAAAACAATGACTTAAATATAAATGGGATGACTTGCCTACACCCCAACTTCTCAGAGAGGCAAAAGGTCATCCACAGCAACACATTAACCACCTCCAAAAGACATCATCATCAGCTTTCTTGTTGATGAAGGTCCTTCAGCTTACCAAGCAATTTGCTGCAGCTAGAGATCCACAGTCATGTGGTGCAATCCACCTTTCCCATCCCATTATTTTTCAAGAGAGAAGAACAAAAACTTTCAGATAGATGACTTCTAAAGGAAATGATGAACACTGCCTGCTTTAGACAGTACTTGGTTCCCACAGCACAGACCAGTGCCCCGCCACAGCAAACAGGAGTTGGCTAAGCTGCTGTAGTGTTATTCTCCAGTCACTGTAACACACAACAGACCTATAGGAGCAGTTAAAATTGGATTATCTAAAATGGTTTATCTCTTGAGGTAGAGCCCACAAGTCAGATTTACTCCTGTCTGTAAACTGTAACACACGTGCCATCAAGCAAATACAGCTATTTTTGGTCATTTATAAAATAAACCCAGTGATTCTTCAGATGTTCTTAATTGTAAAATAACAGCTATTTTTTTTTTCTGAATCATCTTGTGCCTATTTTAGAAGAAAGCAAATTAAATATCAATAATAGTAGATTGTGGCTATTTATATAGTTGCAATAAAAAACCCCCATGTTTTATACAAAGCAACTTTCAAAAGTTGCGTATTAGCATATGAGGATTCTTTTAAACTTAAAACTTATTTTGGAAAATTCCAATTTTAACTGCAGAATAAAAAAAAAAAAATCAAAACAGACAAAACAAAAAAACCAAACCAAACCAAAAAAAAAATCCCCAGTCATTAGACCTTTAGGCTACATAGCTACTTTTACTACTACATTGGGTAATTTGGTTTAGGATTACATGAAAGGGAAGAGAAAGCGAAACACAACAGAACCACCGCCCCAAACACAATTCACAGAACGAGCACGGGTTGTTAGGTCAGGGCACTGTAACTAAGCCTATTGAAAGTGCACAACGTTTAACATTGCCACAGAAGCAGAAACATGACCCGTGCTTTAGGAGGGAACATTTATTCCAGGTTAGCCAAGAATCCTCTGTAACAGCAAAGCTGTTGCTGTAACCAAGGGAAATTGTTTGAAGATAACCCCAGTAACAAGTTACAAACATAAGGAGATTGGCACTTGATCTTTAGTCAGCCCCAGTAACTCAATTTTCTCCCCAGAGATTCACGAACACAGAACTTTAAGTTTTCGTTTTATTACCGTAAAAAATAAAAGTCAATTTGTAGTTCCAGAGTAAACAAAGAAAGCTTAGTTTCAAACTGTTTAAAAACAAAGCTCCAAATTCTGATAAGTTACATTTCACAGGGTTCACATCAGCACCTCAACCTAATGCATTTTTTTGTGAACTAAGCGTATTTTACAAAGTTTTCATGTTAGTGACAAGGGGCTACATTCTCATCTGGATGCACATGTAACATGGCTCAAGCAGAACAACCTGGAAGGACTACAAGTCAGCTTCCAGAGTTCCCCATGGAGCTCTACATGTTCAGAACCAACATTTAAGACCAAAGTTATTAAAGATTGACCTTTTGCATATTCCGAAACGGAAGGCAAATACAATCAACCAAAATTTGGCTTTGAAACATCAAGATAACAATGTTGTATTTCAGCCACATATTTACAAAAACGTTTACTACAGAACTGTGTAGGGTTTCCTTTTTATTGTCATAATACACTTATAGATGAATAGTCATCTTGACCTTCATGCAAAGATGCATTTCTTGTTACACAAGAAGTTTCCTGTTTGATTTTCTGCACTCTGAGGACAGCAAGCAGAGGGTTGGGTAAGTTTGGGTCACCCTTAAAAATGTAGGCCTGTTTGCTCTACTGCACCTTCAAAATAAGGAGGTAAAGGACAGGCACCGTTAATTCCACAAGGGTTCATTGCCTCTAGCATGTTTGCCAAAACCAACAAAAATAGTCTTGAACAGTTGTAACATGGGTTATTCCATGAGTTTCACCTCTTCAGTTTACTTCCTGAACTCTGGAGTTACTTTCCTAGAAGCATACTTGCCGAGCTTCTTTTCTAATGTATATTGTTGACTATACATTTTAAATTAAACTGTTATGTAACGAATGTAACAAGCTTTTTCCTTTGTACACAACTTAATCTTTGTGCTGAGTATTCTTCAAAGGGATTTTATAAATAATACAGTAAAAGTTTAGAATCAGTCTTCCGCCCTCTCGTCATTATACCATGTTGTTGCTCTCTCCAACTTTATCTACAAGCTGTGGAAAAGGAGACAAAAAGGTTTTAAGCTGATGACATTTATGTACAGTGAAGCTACTCTCAAATGTTGCTTGCTACTTGCACAGTTAGTATGTGACTGGAAATGAGAGTCAAGTAGTACTCACCGAGCTCTCATGGTTTAGGTTTGTGAAAATCAAAATTCTTACATTGCAACTGTGTTTCTGCATGACATGTTTTTCTCATATAGACATTAACAGTGCAACATGAAGATGCAACAGAATGAGAAAGGAAATAGAAGAATGCAGATAACACTGCCAGCTTAATGGTTAAAACAAAACAATACAGTCTCAGCCACACATGCATTAGTAGACCAAGGAAGATATTTCAACTGACCATTACTGTGGATTCTCTTCTGAGCCTACGTAGGCTTTGAATAAAACATTAACAATTGTCTTTTAAAAACAAGATTTAACCCCGTCATGATCAAATTAAATATGACTAAGATCAATTGACAAATGAAACATTCAATTGATCATGAATTATGAGACACAACTTGGCCTAACTGTGAGATTGGAACAGATGATCTGGAACACTCACTTTTAAAAAACAGCCTGTATGCATCTAAATTACTGCCACTATTAATTTTTAGTAGTAGCTATTAAAACTGTCGCTTTCAAAACTAGTATTACAAATGCTTGTGTTAAAATACATACAAAAATTAGCACAGTAAAAGTAGCTGGCTGAACCACCTTAGATTAGCATCTTTCTGGCACTTGTTAATTGTCTTCAAATCCCAAAGAAAATGGAAAACTCCATTTGAAAAAATACAAGTCTTAGTAATAAAAAGATATAGCCTGGTGCAGTGGACCTTAATAAATATATCTGATGAATGACTATGCACCATGAGAGTTTCTGGGTTCACCATACAAGCTGCAGCTTAACACTGAGCTCCACTGTTTGCTTTTACAGGCCTTACACTTTCTGTAAGTTCACCCACACACTGCACCAAGATCTGTGTCCTCCTCATTGTGGAGACAGGAGAAGAGGCCCAGGGCAGTGGCAGGATTCACCTGTCTGGTCACCCAGGGCCAGCAGTGAAGCAGGAAGAACCTCAAAGTTCCCAGTCACAATCCAGGGCTCTTCCCACTTCACTACCCATGAGCCGGGGCAGCTTCTCCAAACGTGTCCTTTTGTTGCTTTTGCACCCAGAAGTCTCTCCCTGGGAACGAATGCGATGTGTATGGTGCAAGAACTGTACAGGAATGCATTCAAAGTCATTGCTCCACAGTTATATTTGCTTTATTTTTGATGCATTTCTACTAGTGCTGTATCAGTGGAATAAAAACCAGAACAAGCTTCAATTGTTGCACGAAGTACCAAACACTTACCGAGCTTATACCAGGTAAATTCAAGAGATATCCAAGAACTGGAACTCTTCTAATAAAGCCAACCACCACAGGAAAGAAGCCCCTTTAGGCAAAATATCAGAAGATTACATTAGTTTTTATAATTAAAGTTTTCTCATATTGCTATAACATGAAAAAAATAACAGGTAATTTTAAAACCAAAATCACATAAAATCTTGCAACTTGTTAGCAGCACACTTGTTTACCAAATATATCAACACACATTCATCAAAGAAAGGAGAAAATCAGGAAAGAAATGGTGTATTTTTAAATGGATTTAATTTTCTTCATGGCTGGCAGCTCTCAGTCAGCTCATCAAAAAATAACTCAAGCAAGAATACCCAATTTAGTCAGCAAAACTGATTTCTCAAAATTAGCATACATGTTTGGAGATAATTCCTCTTTATATTATAAAAAATACATTCAAGACCCAATGCAGAAACAAGTGAAGTTAGTTCTGAGTAATTGAAACCATGTATGATAGTCTTTAACTAAACAAAATGAAGCATGACAGAGTTGTGTATTCATTTAATCCCAAACTGAAGTCAGCGGTTTGAATCGTGACCCAGGGGATGCGTCCTGTCACAGCTGCCATGGTGCAGCCCCTGCACTGTCCACTTTATCTCTGCAGCAGAAAAACAAATTTTCTGTGGCAGCATCTCAGCTGTTTGCAGCCAACTGGTGCCATTCCCAGTGATCTCGTGTTGAGCATTCCCTGCATGGAATAACGATTAATGTGCAATGAGGCCTCAGCCACAGTGGAACAGTGAAGTTTCACAAGTCATCACCCTCTTCACCACATTGCTAAGAACTATTTGCTGGGTAATATCAATACCAACAAAGGGGTTTTTTGAGTTGGTTTTTTTTTTTGAAGACTGGATCATGTCAGCAGCCCAGTAAATTGTGATGCAGGGCACACAAACCACTCATATCAGATTAAAACAACTGCTGTATCCAAGAATAAGGAACAGTCAGTACAGGAAGGATAATACTGTCAGCCATAACACTGCATGCCTATAATCTGAACAAGGCTCCAAAAGCACCTTAGATTACAACAACTGTCCCATAATAGCCAGGGCAGTTTTCTGCTATGCAACCAAGCAGCAGGATCCTGAGGAACCGTATAAAATGATGCTTGAGGAAAGACTTCATTTGTAATTTCTCCAGAAAGGAGCAAGTTACTGGCAACACGATGATGGCTGAACTGAACAAGACTGAGGCAAAACAAAAAGCTTTGCTTGAAGTAGTCACTAGCCATCCTTGTAGCAAGGGATTTAGATTCTATCAACTACTAAGCACTGGAAAAGGTGGTCACAGAGTCATGGAATCATCAAGGTGGAAAAGACCTTTAAGATCATTCAGTCCAAATCACTGGTCTCCAGATGTTTTAAATTAAGACAGATCAGATAAACATTCACACTTGGAATTATCCATCCCTTGTTGATATCCTTCAGGCTAAGGGACAACCACTGATCTTTTATAAACCCCCTCAACATTATTTTACCTTCTAGCCCTGGGCTAGCACCACTAGATAATCCATAACCATACCTGCTCAGACATAGTAACTTACAACTCTTCTGAGATCTTTTAAAGGGAGGGTGTTTTGTTGGAAACACATTCTGCTTGCTTTGTACTGGCTGATTAAACCAAGCACTACATGCAAGAAGTGACAATGTATTCAGTGAAATACTGTGGTTATCACAGCACTTGCAGTGGCAGAATTCAGAGTAACACAGAGTAGAACAATAAGAAACACATTAAATACACAAAATTCATTTTTCTGAAAGTTCACTGTCTTCAGCAGAAGCCAAGTTCAGATTTGTTTTTAAAAATAAATATTTTATCTAAACTAAATACCAGATTAACATGCAATTTTACTGAGTACAAAAAGAGCTCCATGAGAACAGTGGTTTCACTTTGATTAACAGGAACAGTACTATTCGGCCATTTGCTGAACAATTCCAGGTCTGAAATTTGATCAATAAGCATTAGTGAAACAATCTGCATCTGGACAGAAGTCCAAGGACAGCTAGAAGCCTCCCTTTCTACTTTTTTGCCTATTTTTTGCTTTGTTCTGTAGGGAAACCTGGAACTTCAACCATGGAAATAAAGATAAAAATATAGATATCTATGCAGGTTGTAACAAGTCAAATTCTTTCACTATTACAGTTGCATTTATGAAGAACTTAAATGACACACTGTGAAAGTTATAACATATTTGATTGCTGTTGAAAAAATTAGACTTTCTATTTTTCCTTAAGTCAGTCAAGATATTGCAAACTCAAACCAGCAGTTCTGACTCTAAGGCACAAGTGTAATGAAACCAGACAAAACCCATCTTTTCCCTGGGCTGCCATAGTGATGCAATGGTGAGGTTACAAACCTAGGATGGTAGTAACTAAATATTTTGCCCTGGTTGTTAAAGAAAATAACAAACTCCCCAGCAAAAAAAGTACCAAGTATCCCCCTTTTCCATGAGGAAATATTTAAACTTCGCACTGCTAAGAATTTGGGCTCCCACATATTTTGAAGCTTTACAAGTCTTTGGTTAGACATCAACATTAACAACATTTCACTTAGGTATGTGCCTTGCAAACATTAGCATATTAGAGTTTTGAAAAAATATCAACTTGTAAATAAACAATTTCATATAAAATCTGTCAAAAAGGAACATTTAAAGGATGCTGCTTTGTCAACTCTAACACAGAAACACCACACAAATACATTTATTCCTAGATACAGCAACATAGAAAGTTACTTTCAAACAAGACTTACCTGAATAATAGGAAGAACCCATAAATTTCAAGGATCATTCCTATTAAAGGCCAACCAATGAGAACTATGAGCACACCACCCAGGAAGAAGCCCGTTGCTTTCATTTTGTGTTTTTGAAAGAAGAATCTAAATGTTCTTTCTAAGCCGATAACAAAAGACAAGCCAGCCACAAATAAAACCTAGAAAAGACAAAAACAAACCAAAGAAAGAAAACAGGTAATTATGTTCCCAAGTACAGGATGTAAACACATATATGTATTTTACAAAATTAGACTGCTTTTCTTGCACAAGCTCTTTCAATACCAAAAGACAGATGGTGAGAATGAATTTACTATTGATTTCCTTTTGTAAAGTCCATCTGAAAGCTCTTGTAGCTCTCAGCTGCTTAAAAGTAAAGAGTCTACCCTTTGTGGTCTCTGCCAAACACACTCAAGACAAAAGCCCTGCTGACAACAGTTGTATCTGCCCTGTCACATGTGTACAATGGTTACCACAAGGGGTGCTGAAGCTCAGTACCACTGACAGCAAAGGCTCCCAAAACCTAAGAACACACATAAAAGCACCTGTGTTCTGTGCCACTGCCATCCTCACCAGCTTGTACTGATGCACTCACAGTGCAAAGCCAGAGAAGGAAAACAGCTGAACAGCAGCAGCAGTTGTTTTTCACTGGGCAGAGCCTTTTAGTGTTTATTTGTTCCAGTACAGACTGAATGCTATCACGCTAGTCCCAGCTAGTTAGAGCTATTTCTAGCGTCCTGCAGCAACAGGACTGGTAATTATTCCAGCTTGTAGGCACACATCTGGGCAACATTTTTGCTCCAAAAGCAATGGTATCGCAGATTTTACTCAAGATTGTTTTACTCAAGTTTAAGTTTTGTATGGTATTTTAAAAATCACTTTCTTAGAACCTCCTGCCCTTTCTGTTATAACTTTTTTTAAATAAAAACAACTCTTTGCAAGGATACAGTACCTTTTCTTGCATTCTCTTTGGTTACCACATAGCCTGTCATTGTTTCTTCCTACCTACGTTTTCATCATTTTCCCTAAACAGGATCTTGTATTTCCACCTTACATTAGGAAAAAAAAAATTAAGCATTATTTCATTTTTCACTCTTCCACTGCACACTTGATTTGATGGTTCGTATCAGTGCTTCAACGAATGCACTGAAATTCAGATACACAATTTTATATTTCCCTTCAGTGAATCTCAGGATTTGACTCTGCTGCCATGGAATGAAACTGATCTGCTTTGACGGCAGACTTTTAGGCATCAGCAAAAGAGAGGGTGAACTTCTACCAGGCTGTGCTTTGGCTGGCTGGCAAAGCTGAGAACAGCAGAGGCACAGAGATTATCACATGCAGAAAACACCCTGTCATTTTATATTTGGACTAGAAATTTTGTGTACCAGAACTAGGATTTATTTTCTGTGCTGCTTTGAGCAACAAATTCGATTTGGTAAAAGCTGAAGATACTAAAACTCTCTTTTATGAAGGGGGTCTGGCTCTTCTAAACCCAGATCAGTCAGCAATTCCTATTTCTTTCCTTTCTCATACAGCACTGCAAAGCCACATTTGCTAGCAGGTACTTATTGATTCTTATCCAAATACATACTTACAATTGAGTGATCTTACAAGATACAAAAAAATCCCATTTACAGCAGCACAACTGTGGAAGAAGCCGGTCCTTGTCTGCCCACATCGCGCAGGCCTGACCCGAGGTATGATATTCACATCAGTGTGAGCTGTTCTAACCTCAGTCAGGAAAAATGATTCACGCCTATCACTGAGCACAACTCCTCCTTTATACCAAATCACCACAGCGATCTTTGTCATGCAGCTTCAAACTGATAACTTACTGTTCTATTTTTAGTTTATCTTTAATAGATCACATACTTGGTTCTAAGCAGTGCAGGAAAGGCACTTACATTTCCAATAGCCAAAAGAGCTTTGTCAAAGAAGAGTATCATTCCAAAGAAGAGGAAAAACACTCCAAAGCCTGTTAGTCCCATTCCAATCTCTGAAAAAGAAGCAAATTTAGGCATGTAACAAAACATGGTACCAAGAAAAAGTCATGCATAAAAATTGGGAAAAAACTTAGAACATCCAAGCTAAAGAAATTTTAAATTTAGAAACTTCCCTGAGCTTACAAATATCGTAAATCTTGTAGACACCAATTACTTCAATAACAGACAGATCTTTGGGAGCTGCTTATCAAAAAAAGTCTGTATTTGGAACTGAAATTGAATGCAACCAAAAGCAATCATGCATATATACACACAGCAAAGACATACATTCCTTTTGATTTATTGCTAGTATGGAGGAAAGGATTGTTTTGTAAAGGAATAATGAAACTTTGTTTTCCAGATTAGATCAGTTGGTTAGAGCATGGTACAAATAAATACCAAGGTTGTGGGTTTGATCCCCATATGGGCCATTCAGTGAAGAGTTGGACTCAATCCTTGTGGGTCCCTTTCAACTCAGACCACTCTGGGATTTGCAGATCTTTTCCCATTATCTTTACCATAGTAATGGAAGTACCCTGGTCCTCTCCATCCTCCTGAGACCCCCACTTCCTGGATGGAACACAACTTGGATAGATCCTGCAGGATTTTTCCAAGTTACACATGTGTTGAAAGCTATCAAACACTAGCCTGGGTGCTATTTCATGAATTTTTTCATTTTAAGATTGTAATTTGCATTTTTTTAAAAATACTTTTTGTACTTAATATATTTGCTTATATTGTGGACTGGGCAGTGCTGGGTTAACAGTTGGACTCAATGCTCTTGAAGATTTTTTTTCCAGCTAAATTATTCTATAAACTTTGAGTTCTGCAAGGGATGCTTGAGAAATACTGGGAAGGCAAGAGAAGGATGGAAGGTTTGTGTGAGAAACCGGGCTAGAAACGTTAGGCTATGATTAAAACTATCATTAGACAATAGCCTCTAAAGTATCTTGAAGACTGCTCCTAGAAATACACCCTGGTTTTAATTTTAGACCTCTAAAGCCTCCCTCTGACTCTCACACAGACTGAATGGGAGAGAAAACCTGGGAACAGCAGCAACATGGCTGCAAAAATACCTTCATTTATTATTGCTTTCCCTGTGACCAGAGAATTTAGAAACCTAGAAGATACAAAAACAGCTTAGCAAAACCAGCCCTGATACTACAGCCGGGCTGGCAGCCCAGTATGTGCCCATATATAAGTATATTTTGAAATTGCAAGTAGTTTTGCATAGCCTGTCCTGAAACAAACAAAAATCACACCCACAATCACAGCCTTCACTGCTACTGTTGGCCAGATCTACCTAAATATATTTTAATTGCACTTTGGACTGTAGGTGTAGTTGGTCATTTGCTGTTGCTTGATGAGCTCAGGAGTAAAGGAGGATAATTCTGCCTGTTTCAGGACTGCCATTTAGTTACTGGAAATACATTTCAAAACAGCTCAAAGGGATTTGTTGCAGCAACATTGCACTCCCCAAACTTCTCTAAGGGCTTGGCTTTCAGCAAGGCTGCAGAGTGCATGGTGTTGGAGCTGTAGCTCTATAGCATTGCCTGCCACTTTAAACTGTTACTAAGAGCATCTTAACACCCCACAATTAAAACCACCAAGTAACCCAATACAATCAATTTACTACAGGCACTCTCCGTACTTGTTTACAATGAAAAACGGAATTGCAAATGGCATTTTCACTGGATCTGCTGACTGAAGGCAATATAACAATTGCAGCTGCCCTTTTCTCCAGTACTCTTTACTTCAGAAGAGCAGAAACAATCTGTATTCTGGAAGGAAAACACTCGGAGGCAGGACTCCAGAGGAATACCAGCTGCCAGCAAGATAAATATGCAGTCATGGGAAGTGAGTGTTCACTCCTCCTGCAGTCACAGGACAAGGTATGGATCTGGCAAGGAGGCAGAGGCCAACTCCCAACAGCTGCTGCAATCACCACTCTGACACTGCTCTAATCACCCGAAACGTGTTTGTAATCGCTTCTGCCACAATGGATTCTGATTCACTTCAGAAGTCACCCATATTCTCTGGTTAGTGGAAGGAAAGCGAAAAAAGAGAAAGGACCATTATTCTCATTTTCCCAAAATAACTTCTGGAAGAAGATGAATGGTCCAGGACTATTATCCTCTGGTGCTGATACCTCAGTAGAGGGTGTTACTGACTTGATTCATATCAGAACCTGGAAGTATATTTTAACTATTCTTAGAGGAAGGAAAAGAGAAAGTGCTGGCATTTTGTATAAAATCTTTTCAACAACAAACTATGAATATTTATAGAGGGAACAAACTATTTTAAAATGCTTTCTGCTGTGCCAGAAGAGCTTTCCCACATTAGTCAATTACAACATATCAATGCCTAGAAATGCGGATACACACATTGGCCAGGTTGCAGTTATTCTGGATTTTTATGATTTCCTGAGACAAGGGAGCAAAGCTTCATCAATGTTTCTCTAGAAATTCCATAAGCAGTGCAAGAGCACTGCAGCACTGTGTCAAAACAGCTTATGAGATATTAAGATTCAAAATTAAGATACATTGCTTGTGAAAGATTAGGGTAGACAATGCACATCCCCAGTCTTTTATACTGCACTATATAGTGCAAAATAAAATGGCATTGTGCACTATAGACTCTCAGAAGACGAAAATTAATACAGTTTATATTCAATGTATAACTATTATTTTGCTAGCAGTATTTTTTAGAATTGAAAATTTAATTTGGGAAAAGCTAAGTGCATTCTTATGCAATTAGTGGTGGCTCATAACACCATTCAATGCACCACTTAAAAATTATGTTCTAGACTACAGATGCAAGGTTAACTTTCCAAACATCAACCAATGCAGTGGTTCTCTCCAGGTATTTATCACACTACTCCACCAGTGACTCTATGGCTAACTCTGTATTTTTCCAGACAGCAGTGAGTTTTAAAATAGTTGATGAACTATCTTCAGAATTTCAGAAAAACTGGGGGGGAAAAAAAAAAACTTTAAAAATCCCTAAATGTCATAGTATTTTATCTACTACTCTTGTCTCTGACAGTTAAAAACCAACAGTCGTAGCACCGGAAATAACTGGAGGTTCAGCTATTATATAAATAATATAAGGAAATGAAAAGCAGTGGATCTCTTTCTAAGGAGAGTTTTCTTTTTTGCCCAGCAAATACTCCAGACAGGAAGTTAAGGAAAGGACAAAAGAAAAGCCCACAAGGGTTTAATCAATCAGAAATCTAAAAATTAAACCCAAGGGTTAGTACTCATCCCAGTAATAGGAATATCTGAATATCTCAAGGAACCATTGACCCTGAATGCTGCTAAACTCTACTGCCTGTCTTCATCCTTGGCTTTAACTGGCTCTCCAATACCTCCATCTCCAGTATCCTGCTATCAAACTTAGTTATTTTAACTTTTTTTTTTCTACATTTTTCACACCCTCCTTCATAACTGATGCTGTGGTGCTTATCAGGCAGACTTGTTTCCTTCTGCGGCAATCACACCAGAAATGCATCATACATGAGATGGTAATTTAAATCAAAGGCCTAAGAATCTCAATTGTGAGCGCTGGAAGGGCCCTCTGGAGATCACAGAGCCCAACCCCCCCTGCCAAGGCAGGCTCACCTGCAGCAGGTGGTGCAGGAATGTGTCCAGGTGGGATTGGAATGTCTCCACAGACAGAGACTCCACACACTCCCTGGGCAGCTGTTCCAGGGCTCTGCCACCCTCAATGGAAAGAAGTTCTTCCTCATGTTGAGGTGGAACTTCTGTCTTTTAGTTTATGGCCATTGTTCCTCATCCTATTGCTGGGCACCACTGAAAAGTCTGGCACTGTCCTCTTGGCACCCCCTTTGAGATATTTATATGTATTCAAAAAATCCCCTTTCAGTCTTTTCCATAATGAACATACCCAGCTCCCACAGTCCTTCCTTGTAACAGAGATGCTCCAGACCCCCCATCATTTTTGTGACCCTCTGCTGGACCCTCTCCAGTAGCTTCCTCTCTTTCCTGTACAGAGGGGCCCAGAATTGGACACAGCATTCCCGATGTGCCTTCAGCAGGGCAGAGCAGAGGGGGAGGATCACTTCCCTTGACCTGCTGGCCACGCTTCTCGATGCATCCCAGGATACCATTGCTCCTCCTGGCTGCAAGGACACGCTTATGAACTTCTTAACTTTGATTTCTTTGATCTCTAATTCCATTACTTCAGTGGAAACAAAACTAGGGCCACATACAAGTATTTTCACTTTTTTTCACTTCAATGTCTTGTCCTCACTTGAAGCCCCCTCAGTGTCACCTGCAGGCATTGGTGTGGTACCAGCAAGCGCAGCACAGTAAAGCCATTTACACATATTTGTTTCCAGACCCCTGATGTCCACACGGAGGCACATGGGAAGAGTCGAGCTAAGCGTTACTTTGTTTACCGTTCAGCTTTCGTTCATTCATTCATTCATAGTCAGTCAAGGTGCAGTGGGTACAAACCCACAGAGGGGCTAAGTTAAATACTAGGGAAAAAAATTTTTCTTGTGAGGTGCCAGGCACTGGAACAGGTCGTCCAGAGAAGCTATGGCTGCCCCATTCCTGGAGGTGTTCAAGGCCAGGTTGGATGGGGTTCTGAGCAGCCCGAGATAGTGGAAGGTGTCCCTGTCCACGGCACGGGGTCGGAACGAGATGATCTTTCAAGTCCCTTCCAACACAGGCCATTCTGTGATTCCGCTACACCGCAGCACAGCACACCGAGCACTCACAGCACCACAAAAACGCCGGCCGCGCTGGTGACAGAGCTCTCCTAAGGGCGAGGGACCCTGCCGAGTGCTCCCCTGTCACTCTCCATCCCATTTCCCTTTCCGTGCTTCCCGCCAGCTCGCGCTACCGCCGCACCGGGGCCGCCACGGCTCCCACCGCGGGGATGCGGCCGTGCGAGCTACCCCCGCCCCTGTTCGCAGCCACCCCTCCGCTGGCTCCACACGATCTCCAGAGGCCCAGCCGGACCCTGCTCGACCGCTCCCGGGAGCCCCCGCCGCGGACAAAGGGGGCGGACCCGGCGGGCCCAGCTGCCCTGGGACCCCCCGGCCCCCGCCGCCCCCAGCCCCGCGGTGAGCAGTCCCTGCCCGCCTCCCCCCGGGACCGGCGGCAG
>VZRN01004150.1:1479918-1515845 GCA_013397935.1 Dasyornis broadbenti
CGGGGCGGGTGAGGGATGAGGGAGAAGGGATAAAGGATAAAGGATAAAGGGTGAGGGACTCTTGGGGAGGAGGCGGGAGCCGTCGGTCCGAACTACGGCTGAGCTCGCCACACGGGAGGGCACGGCAGCGAGGCGCGGTGGCGTCCTGCTTCGTCTGCCTGGCCCTGGCAGCCTCTGTCCCTTCCTCTATCTATCCCGCTCGTCCCTGCATCCACCGAGCAAATGCCTCCCTGCCTGCCCCCTCCTTCCGTTCCGTCCTGCCTTGCACTCCCTGAGCAGATGCTTCTCTGCGTCCCCCGGTAATGTCCTTCCCTTTGTCCATCCCGCCCCGCTCCATCCTGCATCCGCTGAGCAGGAGCTTCCCTGCCTGCCCTCCGTAGCCTCCATCCTCTCCATCCATGGTCCGTCCGTCCATCCCACCCTGTCCTGCAGCCCCGCCGAGTAGGTGCTTCCCTGCCTGGAAAGCACCGTGCCCGTGGCTGCCGAGTGGGTGAGGAATGCTGAGAATATCCCAGTGTACATGTTCACTATATATATTTAAGTGTGTATTCACTGTAATATTCGCACTATATGCGTGTGAATATTCCCACATTGCAGTAGGTTGCCCAGGGATTTGGTGGAGTCACCATATCTGGAGGTGATTAAGAGGCATCTGGGTGATGCGGAAGTGTTTTATTCACACATTATTTTTCAGTACACATTTCCTCATCCATTTATAGCAGCAGGGAAGATCTTTTTTATGGTGGAATCAGCTCATCGTTAGGATCTGAATCTATTCCCTTTCACCTATTGGATTTGGCTTCCATCTATGTAATAAACAGTTCAGAATTCAAGAACAGAGAGAGAATATCAAGTTTCTTGAGTTTGGTATTGTTAGTGTATAATATGACAAAGATTATTGTTAAAAAAATGAGCCAGTAAATAGAATTCTGTGTTCATTTCACTGATGATCTTTTCAAAATCAATCCCCCTTCTCTGTATCAAGCTATTTTTAAACTTCCTCCTAACACATCCCTTAGGTGATATGGTGGCTGCCTTTGTAAGGGGCACAATATAATGTGTTCAGACTTTTCTGTAAAAAACAATCTTTGAAGAGATGAAAAAAGATAATGGACACTTGGTGAGTGACTGGTCTATGTTAGAGCATTCCTCTTGCAGGAAATTTGTGACTTGGTCAAAATTCACTTGGATTCATTCAGAAGCCTGGTGAGCTGTGGCCTTGGGAATTGGTTGTGAATTTGTGTCTGTCTCTTTCGCAGAAGGGAAAAAGGAGTTGTCATCTAGTGGGGCTTATTTATATAAGCAAATTAAATTAACCAGTACTTGAACTGTTACATTAACAGTTCTCCTAATGAAGAATCTCCTGCAGTAAATTTGATTAAGTTGAGAAGGTTTACTTATAAAATATATTTTTAAAAGTATTTATTTCATTTTCTTTTTAGTGACACTTGCTTGGCTAAATAAGATCTCGTAAGGATAACCTTCTTTAATCTCCAAAGATGACAGCTGTTGCAGGTAATCCACAATTAGTATTCCATATGTTCATTTTGCTGTCTTTTAGCTAGCAGGCACAATCACCTGATGTTTTTGATTGTTACTTATATGAATTTATTGTATGCAGAAAAGAGTTGGTGGTGTCTGTGCTATTATATTTAAAATGTGAAGAAGAAAATTCTTTTACTGGATAACTTTTTATTAGGGAAAACTAAACTAAAATGCCCCATCCCTGGAAGTGTTCCAGGCCAGGCTGGATGGGGCCCTGAGCAGTCTGGGAGAGTGGAAGGTGTCCCTGCCAATGCAGGGGATTGGAATAAGATGATCTTTAAGGTCCCTTCCAACCCAAGCCATTCTATGATGAAAATCAGGTTTGTCAAGGAAATATTTGGTTTTTGGTATTTTGAAAATGTGCTGCATATTTTAAGATACTCTTAACTCTTTCCTGCTGAGTAGCAGTGGGCATTTAGGAAGACAAATGTCACCGTTTCGTGCCGTTTGAAATGAGGATATTTTTTCCATAACACGCATTTTTTTTTCCATAACCATATTGTTATACCTGTTCTGGTTGGACCAAAATCTCTTGGGTTTTTGGGGCCTGGGGGAGGAAGTAATTTCTTCTTAGGCTTTTCTGACCTGGCTCTGAAATAGTGATCCATGCTCGGCATGGAGGCCTTTGTGTTAATTATTCTTTTAAACTCCGGGGACTGGATTCTAGAACACAATCTGCAATTCACACACACGCGTGTTGGGATGGAAAGAGGCAAATTCCTGCCAAAGATTCACTTGTGTAACCCAAGCTTTTGGGAAGGATTTGCTTTACTTTTTTCACATGTGAAGCGTGGCTTATGTTTGTAAAAGCCTTTTTCCACTATAGCCAAACCTTGTTGTTCAGCAGATCCTCTTGTTCTGTGCAGGAGAGAGATCCTGGTGCATGAAATGTAGCTTTTTGCTAATGGCCCTTTTTACAGCTCCAGAAGAATTTAACTTGCTGAGGTTAATGTTGCTGCTCACTTGTAAATAAATAAATTAACAACTTTCTCATGTTATGCTTATGTTGGGATTGGCTGGGGTACAATGAATGCAATTAAAACTGTAGTCTTGATTGTGCCTTCTCCTTGCTTGTCCCTGCAGTGCTAGAGGAGGTGCTGGTGTCCATTGAGAATGAGCTGCAGGCAGTGGAGATGCAGATACAGGAGCTTGTGGATAAGCAGCAGGAGCTCCTGCAGAAGAAGATGAGGGTGAAGAACCTGATTAAACAGTCCTCAGGAGAGGCAGGTGGAAGTAAAGACACTGAAACCTCAGCTGAGGAATGGAACAAAGAAGGTTTGCACAGTCAAATTCTAGTATTTTAACAGAAAGGTGGACTAATTCAGCAGGGGAAAATGCACTTATACAGAGTTTTGTTTGGATAATGATATTGTTCTATTTAATTTTCCTCAGCTGGCTGTCGTGCCAGGGTAATGGGGTCATGTTTGTACTTGTCTCACTGGACATTCCTGAACGCTAATCTTGAGTTCTTCTGGGCAGAGCTCTCTGCTCTGTCAGAATGGCCTGTTCAAACTACTGTAATTCTTTGCTTATTGTAAAGCCACAGTTTGATGTGATTTGATTTGCTCTTAGAATCCCAGAGTAAATTTTTATTGCAGTACTTGTATACTAAATACTTAAATTATATTGCAATACTTACCCTTGTTTGTGTTCGAAAAGCAATTGCTCTGGATTTTCTCAGGATTTGACAATTTTGCACTCAGAGTTGTTTCTTGCTGGTTCTGTGTTTCCTCTTGCTTGAATGGGTAGGGCAGTGGTGGTATTTGTGATGGGTTATGTAGCCTCGCTGTCTTACCAAATTAATGCAAATTAGATGGGTGCTGACTGCCAAAAATAACCTGGAATACATTATTATGGCAGAATTAGTGCAAGTGACAAGTGCCTCGTGGCGGTGTGAGGGCTGCTGTCTTTCAAATTAAACATTAACTAAAGTCCTGGATAGTTGGTGGTTCTTGGCCGTGTTGTGCCTTGCCAAATTTGACTTAGATATTTTAATTATTTTTTTCCTTTTTTAAAATTTTATTTCCAGTTGGGGAATGCCTTTATCTATTGCATGTATATGTTTTTTCGCTTTTTTAACAATGAAATTAATGTTGTAGTTGGATCCATATTTATCTGTGTTTGAGGAGAATCACGCATGTGTAAGAATACTGATACTTTATCATTGCATATTATGCTACTGAACAAATCATGGTTTGTGTAGTTCTGTGCCTGATTCTCTCCTCCTGTGCTTTGAAAACGAACATCTTTGCAACCAGATGCTGTGTAAGCGTTGAATATCAGCAGCTAAATTTGTTCCCAGTAGAAAGCTCATGGAAATCAGTGGGAGGCTTTTTTTGGCTTCAGAGAGCCCTGGATTTTGGCTGTGCTCTTTGTAAATTTCTTTGCAATGTCACCTGAAGTCCCAGAGTTAATTCTTGCATTGCACGTGGTGTAACCTGGAGTTCCCACAGCTCTTCTGCATTTTACTTTTAATGGTACGAAAAAGATGCATCAGGAAGCACATTAATCAGAAATCCAAGTTTTTACAGTATATTATCTCTCTAAAAAATGCAAGCTTTAGCTTTTTATTGAAGAAAAGAAAAATCTGTTATAAGCATGTTGGGGTGGTGATTTTGGGGAAGATTAAACAACTTTCCCCCCTCTTTTTTTTTTTTTTAATAAATGCTTATTATTGAAGGACTATATGGAAAAACTGTACCCCTACTTCGTTATACTATTTGTAATTGCTGCATTTGTGTAGCTATTGTAGGTCTCAGTGTCTGGTTTTATCTATTTTCAGGGTGGGATTCTAATTTCTGTTTAATTTACGATTATTAGCACTCTGAAGTTCATCTGTTTTGAGTTTTTCACATTAGTTCACATCCATGTGCAATGAGAGCTTTGGTCTGGAGATGGACTGTGCTTACAGTTTGAGTTTTCAAAGGTCCACCCTAGAAAATGGCTTCTCCAGACTCAGGTTGTGTGGAGCTTTTTCTGTGCCATTATTGAATCTTTAAACACTTCCCCAGATCTAAAATTGTGTCGCTGCCAGATTTAGTTATTGAATATATAAATTACCCCTCCTTCTTATATTTTAATTTGCTTATGAAATGTGTTTGTTGAGTTGGTTTTTTTTTTCCCTTAACAGATTTTCCATGGTATGAGAAGATAAAGAGTGCACTGCAGAGCAAATTTAAACTCCAGAAGTTTAGATCACTGCAACTTGAAACAGTAAATGCTGCAATGGCAGGAAAGGATATATTTCTTGTAATGCCTACAGGTGGTGGAAAGAGCCTTTGCTACCAGTTACCTGCTGTCTGTTCTGATGGTATGTAAGGGGAAGAAAAAGGACTTAATATAGAGAATGATTTATTTTCTCCCTTTTATATTATTTGGAGACATTATTTGGTGTGTTTTTTTGTTTGGTTGATTTGGTTTTGTTTGTTTTTTAAAATAACTCATCCAATTGCATTGGAAGTTTGTTTACTTACAAATGCCAAATTTACCGCTACCTGTCACTGCTTAGTTCTGTAGTGAATCAGCACCTCATGACACAGATATCCCACTTGTTTTGTTTTGTATATTAATTTTTATACTCTCTGTTGCAGCTCAGTTTGTGGTCTAGCTCCTAAGAGGAGGTGCACGTCATGGACATTTAATAAGAATTATCCCTGTGTGATCTGGCACTCGCTGGTCAGCCCTCTAGGAGGGGAATCTGCTGCTGTGTATGAAGTTTAAGCTTACATTTGATACTTTCTTCAGAGCAGGGCTGATGCATCAGTAAAAAGAATTAGAGGAGATATTTGTGACATCTGAAGTGCTCAGTTTGCACGATGATCGATTGTTGCAGGTTTCACACTGGTGATATGTCCTTTGATATCTCTCATGGAAGATCAGCTCATGGTTTTGGAACAGCTTGGTATTTCTGCAGCTTTATTAAATGCCTCAAGCAGCAAGGTATGTTTGCATTCATGTGTTTTCTGCTGCGTGTGCTGGTGTCTCCCCTCTGGGTAGTTACTTGTGACTGTTGAATGGATGACACGGATTTCTCAGCCAGTGCTCTTCTATCAGCAGTGTCTGCCAGGAGGGGCTGTGATGTGGGCAGGGTGGTTAAATATCCTGTGTTCATATTTTAGTGATAACAGCACCTGGGAGCCAACACCTTCCATGGAATAAGTAGATTTCTTGGGGCTGTTTAGAGGATGTGAAGTACCTTTGGCTGGTGTGTGTTGTAAATTCTTACTCAGTTTCTAGACTTGGAGTGGGTGATTTTTGTCCATTACTACCAAGTTGCACAGTGCAGGCTTTTACATATAATTATTTATCTTACAAAAGGGTGGTGAGCTGTTTGATCCGGAGGCCAACAAGCAACTTCTTTCCCAGTCTGTTAGTAGAGAATTGCTTTTTTACAGTTATTTTGCTGACTAGCCAGGAGGCCATGATCATTAACTTGCACATGACAGTGGATTTGATAAGTCAGTGGCTTGATGCAATATGCAAAACTTGATGCAGAGCACTCTGAAAACTCAGTAATAAAAATCACTGTTGTGTGCAAGGAATTATTTTACTCCTGTAGCATCCCAGGCATGTTTGGTACATCACAGTTTATTGGGAAAATACTGATACCACATGATAAAGCAAGGACACTTTGCTTCTTCCAAGCTCCATCACAGATTTTCCAAGTATTAAAATGACTATTTTATATGTAATGATCTTCTACAAAGGCTTATAATGGTTAATGCTGTGGAACAGTTGATCAGTCTGTGTTAATTACACTTTATGAATTGCTAATCACCTCGTAAGAACCTTAGCACTAGGCAGCTTCAGTGTGTTGTCCCAATTTGTTACCCTCTGCTGTCTCCTTTTGTTTTGAACAGGAACATGTGAAGTGGGTCCACACGGAAATGCTGAACAGGAATTCACAACTGAAGCTCATTTATGTGACCCCAGAGAAAATTGCAAAGAGCAAAATGTTCATGTCCAAGCTGGAGAAGGCTTATCAGGCCGGGTGCCTGGCTCGCATCGCTGTGGATGAGGTGCACTGCTGCAGTCAGTGGGGCCACGACTTCAGGCCTGGTATGCTCCTCAGAAATCCTCTTTGTTGGGCCTTTGTTGGGCCAGCTGCTTCCTTCGTGTGTTGAGTAAATTCTTGATGTGTGACAGGTAGCCATGTTAGCTCAAGGATTTCAGTTCACAAATTGTCCAGGAGCTAAGTTCATGCAAATGATGATTTCAGCATAGATTTTGCTGTCAGTATGCTGAAAAATACCTAATTCAGTTTACTTTAATTGGAGCTTCATAAAATCAAAGGTTTTGGCTGGCATCTTTGGACAATAGTTACCTTCAATCTAGTGCTCCATGAGTGTCAGTCTGTGCACCACTCCCACGTGCTGCTGGTGAAAGAGGTAGAGCATTTTGTAAACCCGTGAGAGATATTTTAATAATCTCTAAAGCAAGTGGAAACAAATGCCCTTCACTTAGAGGGAAAGAAAGTGTGCTTCAGTCTTTTTCCTGTCTTGGAGGTTATAGAATATCGTTGATTCCTGTTTCTTTATCTTTGAAAGAAAACCTGACTTAAAAGGCAATATTAACTTTTGAGTCACCCTTAGCAGTTTTGCTACAAAGTGGTGCCTGAGCCAAGAGCCAGGCCAGTTGAACAGGCAGTGTAGAATTTGGATATGTACCTCTGGCTGCATTTCTGGTCTAAGGCAGCAGGTGATTGTCACTACTGAGCCTTTAAAATGTTTCATTATTACAGTCTGGTCTCTGTATCCAAATTCCACATTGCTTGTTTATTAGCAAAGCTCTGTTTACTCAAAAGCTGTTTGTTAAAACAGACCTGCAAAATAATCTGAATGCTGGTTAATGCAATGCCACACATTTTTCTGACTTTTTAAGAATTTCTATTTCCATACATTTTTGCCCTCTGAATTGTGCCTGATAATTGCAGCCTTCCAGTACCTGGAGGGAGCCTAAAAGAAAACTGGGGAGGGACTTTTTACAAGAGCCTGGAATGACAGGCCGAGGGGGAATGGTTTCACACTGAGAGTAGGTTTAGATTGGATATTAGGAAAAAATTCTTTACTGTGAGGGTGGTGAGGCACTGGAACAGTTGCCCGGAAAAGTCATGGATGCCCCATCCCTGGACGTGTTCCAGGCCAGGCTGGATGGGGCTGTGAGCAATCTGGGATAGTAGATGACGTCCCCGCCCATGGCAGGGGGTTGGAACGAGATGGTCTTTAAGGTCTCTTCCAACCCAAATGATTCTGTGATTTTATTCCTTAAAATTCAATTAGAAGACATTTCTTTTGGTAAGTGCAACCTGCTCATTACTTCATTGGGATGTATAAATTAGCTCAGTAGTAGATTATCAGTAATAACATTTATTGCAGTATTACCCCATTAATACTATCTACATGAATGTCTTTTTGAAGTTTGCATTTGTGCTATGAGAAGTCTTTTTCTTTGCCCTTTTTGTTTTCTTGCTTAGACTACAAGTCTCTTGGTATCTTGAAAAGGCAGTTTCCCAATGCTCCCTTGATTGGATTGACAGCAACAGCCACCAACCATGTTTTAAAGGATGCCCAGAACATTTTGCATGTTCAGAAGTGCATCACCTTCACTGCTTCCTTCAACCGGCCCAACCTTTACTACGAGGTAGGTCTTGTTATGTGTTTGGCTGCAGCGCTGTTGTGCTGTCTCCTGCAAGGAGAGAGGCAGGCAGCAAGCTCAGGCTGCTGCAGCGTGCTGGAAAATCTATCCTGTGGTGACAAAAAAGTTGTGAATTATTGTGTGGTGCTGGATTTTCACTTTGGTCACAGGTTCTTTTATTGTTCTTCATGGAGAAACCTTGTGGGTTTGGTTTGGGGTTTATTTTTCTATGGATTTCTGAGTTGTAATCTGACTGTTCATAATGAGAATATAGGAATTTTTTAAACATGGCAGAACAGTTGTGTTTATACTGGAAAATGTGGAATAATAAGATTGTTTGACAGGCTGTTTGCCCACTTGAACTCTGACGTGTGCATAATATATTTTTGAGGTTCGGCATAAGCCTTCAAATAATGAAGATTTCATTGAAGATATAGTTAAGACCATTAACGGAAGATACAAAGGACTGTCAGGTAAAAAGTGTCCAAAAAGGCACATGTTATTTTTCATAACCTTCAGCATTACAAGGATGTTGGGATGTTTTCAAGTGATCTTGACGCATTATAGAGAAATTCTGCCTTCACCATACATTAACCATCCAGCATTAGAATAAATGAAGTTTAGTAAGATCCATACCTTGAATAATTTCCCTCTTCATTCATTAGTGTTTAAATGTCTTTACTGTTTACTTGTATCTTCTGAAGTGTTGAACTGGAGTGTTGTCTATAGAGTGATGTTTACATAGATAAGAATAATAGGAAGTTTTAAGATTGTGAAAGCAAGGCTCAGAAAAGGTCTCTATGTTCTTAAATCACACATTATTTAGCATCCATCTGTCAGGATACTTGTTACGTTTAACATGTTTTTTCATATTTGATCATAAGAATCATCTGTTATTCAGTGCCCAGAATGGGTGTGGTGGGGTGAATTGCAGATAAAAGCAGAACTGTAAAAGTTGGACTTGCGTAATCAATAAATGATGTAGTGGAAATAAAGAGGAGAGACATCTTGCCAAGGCAGCAGAACCCAGGTTTCCAGAGCAGCAGTCTGTCCCTGTGTCTGCTTGGAGCTCTGGGGCTGTGAGGAGCAGCTTCCTGAGCACAAACTGTGCTAAGATGATCACAGATCACACGGCTTTGTGTGTAATCCCTGATTTAACCCAGCCTGACTAATGACAAAAAGCAGATTTAACCGAAACCTCAGTGTCGTAAGCAATAGCACCCCTTTCAATAAGCTTTAATAAGCATTGTTCTCCTTGAACATTAATAGAATACGTCCATGATTTTATGGAATGGCACCTGTATTTCCTCTGTAGCCTTCAGGTCCAAGTTGATAATTGAAGTTTCCTTCATGAATACCAATACTGTGGACTAAATAGGCACAAAGACTGTATAATGCTTTTTAATTGTTTACTTTATGAGTTAATAAAACTTTCACAATTGTTTTTAAGTATTGGGGATTGTTTTAAGGCATTACAATGAGGCCTCTTTCACTTTTGTGCAGGAATTGTTTACTGTTTCTCTCAGAAGGATTCTGAGCAAGTTACTGTGAGTTTGCAGAAACTGGGAATCAAGGCAGGGACTTACCATGCAAACATGGATGCTAAATATAAAACCAAAGTTCATAAAGGATGGGCAACAAATCAAATTCAGGTTAAGTAAATACTTTTCATAAACTTTTGTCTCATTTAAACAAATTGTGGTTAGGTACCTGGATGATTTCTTAATCTTTTTCTTTTTTCCAGGTTGTAGTGGCAACTGTTGCTTTTGGCATGGGAATTGATAAACCTGATGTGAGGTTTGTAATTCATCACTCCATGAGCAAGTCCATGGAAAACTACTACCAAGAGAGTGGGCGTGCAGGTATTGTAGGAGGTGGCTTTTGCAAAGTTGCCATTTACATCCATTAAACCAGTAGAACTTCAGTTTTCCAGGCATTTGTGCAAAGTCTCTTGCCTTTGAAACAGCTTTCAAAGGGTGTAATGACACTGCCTCTGTAAAGAGGCTTTAAATGTAAATTTAAACATAAACTGCATTCATGACCAGGCCTCTGGTGCAGTGTAACAAAGAAAACTGGGTACCTAGACCTCCACTCAGCATTTTTATAATTACTTGATTTCTGTGGCATCTGTGGCTTACCAGAATAACATGACATGGATTTGATATATGATTTTTAATTTCTTTACTTTGTATGGCAACTGGGATGTGTGGTTTGCTGAGACTGTCTCTAGGTAATGTTTAATCACTGTATGAATGTCAGAAACACCAGCAGGATGGGGAGTCTGGAGCAGGGAATTTTAAGAATTGATCAGTGTATAGCAGCACTAAATACCGCCCCCCCAAACATTTTGTGGTGTTTTGTTTTTTTGATCTTGTGCATCTCATTATTATTTTAAAGGGAGATTTGAATCTATGTGGAGAAAAGCTTTTCAAGGAACTTGAGGGGCAATTGGTTGAGATTTTAATTTTCTGTTCATTTAAATTAATTGCAGGTAGAGATGACCAAAAAGCTGACTGCATTTTGTATTACGGGTTTGGAGATATATTCAGGATCAGCTCAATGGTAGTGATGGAAAATGTTGGCCAAGAGAAGCTGTATGATATGGTGTCTTATTGCCAAAATATGAACAAGTAAGTTACTTTGGCTTGGTTTTTAAATAGGCTCATTTTGTTGGGGTTTTTAGAAGGCATTTGAAAAGGAAAACAAAACAAAAAACCCCAAACAAAACCACCCACAAAAACAGGAACAAGCTCGCCAGCTTCAGGATACAATTCTGGAAGTGGTTATGTTGAGGTGGAATATCTGTCAACACTGTTTGGATTTCAAATCCCAGGAAGGATTTCCCAGAGTCAAAACTGGAATGCTTTTTGATTCTGAGCTACAGTGTTCAATGGCCACGCAGGAATCCACAGGTGTTCAGTAGTTCACCTGCTCCACTGAGCTGTTTGGAATACTTCATGGAGAACACTTGCATCTGTGGTGTGGACAGCTGGTGCATCCAGCAAAGCCTGTGTTGGCCTCAGTGTAACAATGAGTTCATATTCTTACCGTGTTTCATTCTCTGGAAATTGCAGATTACACTCTTCTGCTTCAACCAAACTGCTCCTACAGCAGTGTTTCATCATTATTCCTGTTGGCGTAGCCAATAGGGAATACTGGTGTTGCACTCTTTGTTTCCTGATTTTCCTGTAATAGTTCTTCATGCTTGTTTTGAGATCTGAGCAGTCCCAAGGGACCTTTTTTTGCCATTTTCATGATGTGTAACACAGGTGTTGTATATTGCCTCGGGTTCTGTAGTCCCCTCTTCTCTCTGCTCTTCAGGTGTCGCCGGGTGCTCATAGCTCATCACTTCGATGAAGTCTGGGATTCTGCAAACTGCAACAGAATGTGTGATAACTGCTGTAGAGAGAATGGTAGGTGAAGGACAGAGAGCATGGGAAAAGTTGATTTAAAGAAATGCCTGGTACAGAAAAGCTGTAAGCAAACTTTGTGACCTGTGCTGGTGTTACTGCCTGTTTTCAAGGTGCAGATTTTGTTACAAATACCAGGTTTTGGCGGCCTGCTGTTTGCCAAGCTCAGGGTGTTTAGCAGGATACTTCCTGGTTTGGCTTTTTGCCTGAAGCTGGACACTTTGGTGTTTTTCAGGCTCAGCTGTTCACCTGTTCCCAAAAGGGAAGCTCAGGCAAGGGGGAGATTGGCTTACCTGTGTTAAAAGGATTCTGGTACGTGTCGGGTTTTGTTCCAGGATTTGTTTGGCTGTGAAAGCTTTATTGAGAAGGAGGCCCTGCATGCCAGACTGTTCACACTTAGGCTCTGACAAGGCACAGCTTGCACATCCTCTCACAACTTGCCTGGAAAAACCCCTGAGGATTTCAGTGCCGCACGCTCACAGGATGTTCATGGGTCAGGACTGTGCAGAACAGGTGTGCAGAACAACTGAGCACTCTAGTCCAGGGTTTTGCTGGGATTTTTGGTACCCATCAGAAAGCTGAGAGACTCAAAAGATGAACAAAGCATCTGTTGCTGCATTTGAAGAGTGAGTGCTGTGACTTGGGTGCAGGAAACCCCACAGAAAGCAGGAAAGATCTGAAAGGAGAGCTGAGAGAAAGTTGGTCTTTGGCATCTCTAAGTGGACACAAAATCACCTTAAATCTCATTGAGCACCATCTAGGGGATTTCTTGGAATATGTGGAAAATACCATCTCCTCATATCACATTTCTGTTGCAAAAAGCATTTGGATGATACAGTGTTCAACTTGAAAAAACTTAGGAATAACTCTGTGCTCAAAGTTCTTCTCATGACTAGACTTTATTTTCCTCTGTGGTTTTGGGGTGTAAAGTAGCCAAACCAAAATTCAACTTTTTTTCATTATACAGTTAATTATATAATAAAACTCTTGCAATATATCTTGTAAGTAACAATGTTTTGTTATCTCCTAATTAGAAAAAGGACTTAGCTGAAATTTATACTGAGATCAGAGGTTGGGAAGAGTGTGGAGCTGGCTTGTCCCCAAGGCTTGCAGGAGCTGTGTGATGAAATAAAGTTGAAATATATCCTGTTTACTGCTACTTCACCTCCAGGGCCTTGTGATACTTAAGCAAGCTCTAAGGAAACTCAGCAGTAGCACTTGTTTTTCAGTGCTTAATCCTGAGTATCAGAGGAGGCAGCTGGGGCAATTCTGTGCCATGATCTGATCACGGAGTAGAAGGATGATCATTATGTACTACATGGAGGTGTTGGTGCTTGTAATTATTATTGATGATGAAGCTAATTTCTATAATGTAATTACTACTTTTTGTGTCTGTCTGATTTTGTCCATAACTGTCTTGAGAGAAGAAATGTCTCACTTACCTTCTTCACTTCTGTGCTCTCTAATCTTTGCGTAATAAACTCTGTGGGTGAGGAAAAGGAATCCAGCTGTAGAGTGACATAGTAGCTGCCTTGCAGATTTTATGCTTTGAAATAATTTGTGGCTTGTAACATTAAGTACAAGTAGAAATGTTTGTCAGGTGGGAGTTTCAATAATGGAGAAAAATATATGTGAGTATAAATACATCCTGATTTGACAGAAGGAAAGTTACGGATTTATTTGTTAAGTTAGTTTAAAAGCAAAACAAAAGCATTGCTATTATACAGCACAAAGATATGTGTTTATAATTATATATGACTATCTATATAACTCCAAAGAACTTTCTATTTAAATATCCCTTCACTTGCAGCATGTGAGAAGATGGATGTGACAGGATACTGCAGGGATCTAATCAAGATCCTTGAGCAAGCAGACAGCATGAGTGAGAAACTCACCCCACTGAAACTAATCGATGCCTGGTCTGGGAAAGGTGTGTCCAAATTCAGGGTGCCTGAAGTTACTCCACCCAAGCACCCTCGAGAGGAGCTGGAGAGAATTATTACCCATTTACTGCTGCAGCAGTATCTGAAGTATGTAAGATACTTGCTTTGTTTGGTTTTTTAACATCTAGTAGTCATTTTTCTTCTCTCTCGATACTTCTGTAGAACACTAATGCATACATTCTTCAGTCTTGTTTTTATTTCAGATGCATTTAATGTATTTTTTAAAAACCCTTCAAATATTTCTATATTTCCATTTCAAAAGTTGGAGGAACCTTTGAATCCTGCATCGTGTGCAATTTTAAAAAGCTGGAGTCTTCTATATTCAGGTAGAATGTTTCAATCTGCAGCAGGATTAATTCTGGAGAAGTCTGCAGTTTATACAGATCTCATTCACATTCCATGGATAAGGAAAGCAAATGGGGTTGCCCACACGATGTCTAAGTCAGGAAACACTGGCTAATGCGGAAAGTGGTGCTCAGAAATTTTAAGAAAGCAGAGTGAAAATAACAACAGTGCTGCCTCTGTAAGCTGCCTGTGTGCTGTGTGTTTTGTCTTCTCATATAATTTTGTAAGTTCAAGAATATCTACAAATCAAATATCTAATCCCTTTATTTTCTTAATTTTTCTTTGCATCTTTGTACAGCTGACTTTTAAAACATTTTTAAGAGGGTGAGCAGATGACTTATTACATCTTTTTCCCTTATTTTCCTCCATGCTTTTCAAGAGACTAACAAGTGTGTCTGGGTTTTTGTGTGGGTGTTCGTGTTTTGTGTGTCTGCACACCGAACTATGTTGTGTTGACCAGAGCAGCTCTAAGTCAACTGACTGTCAACCTGAGTTGATAAAGCAGAAGGGAGCTGCTCTTTGGAACATCCATCAGAAGGGTTCGTGGGTCCCTTTCATCATGGAAAGAGTTGAGATTGAAGCAGGCTGCCCACAGGAGTGGTTGAGTCACCGTCGCTGGGAGCGCCCCCAGAACACGGCTGTGGCACTTGAGGACATGGTTTAGTGGCGGTGCTGGGTTCATGGTTGCACTTGATCATCTTGGAGGTCTTTTCTAACCATCATGGTTCTATGATTTCCCCCGTCTCTAACCTTGCCTTGTAACACTGATTTAATCAATGCAGGGAGGATTTCAGCTTCACAGCATTTGCTACAATATCCTACCTGAAGGTGGGACCCAAAGCCCGGCTGCTGAAAAATGAGGGACACGTCATCACCATAGAAGGGATAACAAACAGGAAAAGTGTTTTCAAGGTATTTAGATCTCTACTGATTTGCTATATAGATATCTTCTCCATTATACCTTAATTTAAACATTTGATATCTGCTCAAAATTTTTTTTGTAGTAATGTTACCAATCTCATAAATATTCTCTCTCATGTGGCAACATGGAAAAAGAGGGAAAACAATGTTAGAATTGTAATTGAACTCTTTATATCTTACAGGTCAAACCATCTCAATCTTCAGATTCAAAAGGAAGCAGAGAAAGTGCCCAGAGTGTATCAAAGACTGTCCAAAATTCAGTGGTGAAGAAATCACAGGAACATAAACGGCCCAGCTGTAGTCCTAACTTAAAAGCAAAGAAGCCAAAGCTTCAGGCAGGTGGGAATGACCAACCAGTAGTTATTGACTGAGTGTCACAGACTGCGTTTAGGATCTAATCATGGTTGCTGCTCCATGGACAACGCAGTGTGTAAGTTCAGTGTGTGCTTTAGTGATGGTATTTTTTATTTTTATTTAATAAAAACTGAACAGGGAACAAGTAGCTTTTAAAACTGTCAAATCCAGAAGTAGTGAAGAGTGCTTCGTATCAAAATAACAGGATACAGCAGTGATTACAAAACCAGTATAATGCCCATGTTGCCTTTTAAACTCTTTTGGAAATGTAGTATATAGTAATACTATTGCAGGATCACGCAGTCTAGAAAGGACTTCAGAGATTTCCAGAAGCTTCCAGACTTCCTTCCTGTGGGATCTGCACCCCACTGCTCCTGTGAGAGTCATCTTGAGGTGTCCCTCCTTCAGGTGCTCCTGAGCTCTGCAGTCTCTGCAGACGCTGTCACCTCCTGTTCCTTCTGCCTGCCGTGCAGGTGACTCTGCTCCTTCCCAGTGGCTGCAGCCAGGGCATGGCATCCCTGGGACAGCTGCTGTCCCCAGCCCCAGCGAGTGACACTGGATCCAGAGCCTTGGGATGCTGCAGCATCCTTCCTCTGCGGCCCTGCCTGGCTCAAAGCTGCTGCTGCTGGGCCAGGGCTGGTTGGTCCAGCCCATGTGGACAGTTCTGAGCAGGGATTTGTGCCCTTATTCCACTGTGGCATATTTGAGTGAAACATTATATGTACTTGAGTGTAATATTATGTGTATTTATCTCTTTGAAATATGTCTGTTGCTCTTAGAACTGGGTTTCTCTAGCTTGTTATTCAAATAGAAATGCATGACTTCTGTGCTTCCCAGAAGTACCTTAATTTAAGTTTACAAACAAGACAACCTGCCAGCCAGGGAAAAACTCTAACACCTACTGCTGCCTGCAAGTATTCTCAGGCACACACAGTGCTGAGTGCTAGATGCAATTTGATTTATTTTTAACATCTTAGCAACCAAAGATGAAAAAGGCAAGTTCAGTTTCACTAATAAACACAAGGTCTGGGTCGTTGCATTTTGGTTCTCCCTTCCTCCCCCGACACTTACATGTGTAACAAAAATATAAAACAAGTATCATTAAGAACACGCTCCTCATCTTTATTTTTCTGGTACAATTGTGACAGTGACTAAAGCCTATAGTCCTTCACCCATCATTTAGCTGACACCTTTGCCAAAAATGGAATTAATTTAGTTAAAAACAGTCATTCTCTTAAAAACAATTGATTTGTCTGGGAGCAGTTTTAGTAAGTACTGCCACCTTTGCATTGAATGGAGCACAGTCAGTTGTTCCCAGTTTGACCCTAAATAAATAGCAACTCCCAAGGAGCAACTGTAGAACAAAATTCAGGATAAAACAGCTGCTGTCCAGGGATGGCATCATGGAATGGAGTGCAGCTCTACCCCACCACCTGGGCTGCTGAGCAGTTAAAAAGCTGGTCTGAACTGGCTTTCATTGTGCAAAGCTTGTGTTCTGTATTTAACTGAGTAGAAAATAAATTTATTTTGTAAGTAAACTTATGGGGGGAGAAAAGGGGGGGAAATAAAAAAGGGGTAAGGCCATGTATTTGCAACCCACATCTGAGCACCCTGTGCCCTAAAACTGCTCTCTCTCTTCATCTGAGCCAGCTCGATAGAGCTTGCAGCATTAGCTGGCATCTGTGGCAGTACCCAGTCAGTATTTGGGCAAGATCAACCCAAAATCTAGAGAATTGCATTTATCCCTCATTTCTGGTAATCCTGAGAAAACAATTTTATAAGTTGCATTACTTGGTATCAAAGCTTGATCCAAAATGGAACTGGGGTATTATTCAATCAAAATAATCTTCTATATCAATATCTGGATTTAGGAGATCTTCACCATAGGCTGAAAGATCCATCTGATTTAAAATTAAGTTTTCAAAGGTCTCTTCCAAGTCTGTTTCCCCGATGAGCACAGCTCCCATCATTCGGCCGTTCTGCATCACCACTTTCACGTACTCGTGTCCCTTGGTGCATCTCAGCATCAGCTCGTGGTCTGAGCCCAGGCCCTGAGCATTGTACTTTCCCAAAACCACCACCTGGCAGAAGGAAAAGGGAAAACAAAAAGCTCTCATAAGAACATTGCAGTGACTTTTAGTATTTCTGCTGCTAACAGTTCTAGGCCTCAAAAGTGATCAAACAGGGAACCATGTGTCCCTAGGGTCACTCCCCCACCTGGCTTGCAAAGCCACAATGGACTCAGAAATCTTCCCCTTGAAATATTATACCCATTAGTATGAATGGAGAAAATCTAGGCTAAGATTAATTACTGTATAAAGAAACCTGTTTTGTCAACATTGAAGCATCTGCTCAGTGTCAGCAAGTGAATATAAGCAAGCAGGATGGATTACTCTGGTTTATCACTATCAGACTATTTACCTTGTAATTGAAAAATTTTGTAACGTGAGCAAATAATTCAAAGCTGAAATCCATATCAATCGATTCCCCTAAAGCATCTGCTGCCATGCACTTTGCTGCATACCATCCCATCTGCCGAGCTTGGCTCCACAGCCTCATCTGAAAGAGAAAATTGGAAGATTTAAGTCACAGGATCGCCACTGGGCCATGGCCACACTCCCTGTGTTTTTAACACTCAGAAGGGCTGGCCTGCTCTATCTCCATGAAACTCATCAACAGCCCCAGCATTATTCACTTGCTCAACCCTGCCCTCCCTGGTGTGCAATTCCCCGTGGTTCACACTCGGCCGAGGATGTACCTGGTGCCACACGGGGCTGGGCTCCCACGCTGCGGTGCAGATGTCTCCAGCTGCGTACACATCTGGCAGTGACGTGTGCATGTGCTTGTCTACCTTCAGCCCTCCATCCTCAGCCACAGCAAACTGAAGGGTTTGCACAGGTCACCAAGGAGAAAAGCAATCATTTTAACCGAGTCATTCAACTTCTTCCGCCTTAAGCAATCATCCGTTGTGTTATTATTTAACATGAAACTATCCCAAGTGGCAAGACCTCCATGGAAGGTACAAAGCATTATTGTTGTTATTATTTCTAGAGCACAGCACAGATTTTTAAAGGACTATTACTGATACCTAGGCAGGGATGGAACAGGGCTTGCCAAATTTCAAATCACACTGTGTGTTACAAGAACACCCAGTTTTAAGAATTCATTTTAAAGAATTCGTATTTTTGTCAAGGCAAGAAAATACCGCTGCAAAAACTTAATTCCTGATCTAAGCTTATAGCATAGGCTGGAAGTATCTCATGGCTCAACATCAGATCTGTGTTTTCAGCATTTTCTCCTGCTTTAATCAGAGCACAGCCTTCTACTTCCAATCAGATGGCACCACAAAACACCAAATACCCCAACGTCCTGGTTTTGTCTGGGATAATTTCCTTCGTAGTAGCTTGTACAGGGCTATTTGTTTGTTTTGTGATAAAATCACAAATCACAAAACAAGGATGTTCTAGTTGTTGCGGAGCAGACACCGAGCAGAGACAGAATGAATGATCTCAAGGCCTGCAGATTCACACAGCAGTTATGAACTCCGGAATCACCATTGGTGATGATTCAGGGTGACTTTCTCTATGAACCTGAGCACCTTGACAGCTCAGTGTCCCAGCTGAAAAAATACTGGAAATTACTGCTCCCTTCCCAGAAAAAAAAGGTCAAGATTTATAAGGTGAGAATGTGGTGCAGAATTAACATGAGAATTATTTTACATGTTTGCCACATTAGCCAATGATACAGATGCTTTTCTCTCTTTGTATAGGCTTAATTAAACAGTTTATACTGCATATATACACCCTGTCTATACACCTGGGGAACAACCCAATAAACCAACACCACAAATCAAATACATTCTTGTTGTGTTGGATCTTTAACTATAAACGTACCTGCCTCATTTTGAGATGCTGCGCAGTATTTAAATCTTCAGCAAACCATGCTTCACGTCAGAACAGAAGCATAAACCAGCTGAAAACGTTTCTTTCACCTCACTTAAAAAGCTGCAGAAGAAATCAGCGTACTTACGTTATTGCCATCAAGAAATGGTTCAACATTTGGCACAACTCCAGTTGCACTGACAATGAAATTGCATCCATAAATTTTTCCATTCGTTAATTCCACATATACAGGCCACAGCACTGAAAAAGGGGAAAATTTTGCCCTGAGAATGTAACCAACAGAAGTTATTTTATTAATTATGTCTTATGATAAGATCTAAAAAGAAAGAAAACCTTTTAGGTAACTGAATAGGTAGAGAAAAATAAAAAAAAAAAAGAAAAATTATCAGAGGTCACCTATAACATTTCTTGCTGTCACTCAGAACTAGCGAAAAAAGATATTTTGGCTCTTAGTTCCAAGTCCTGCTAATAACTTCCTTTGAAATTTTCCTGAATCAAAGCCCTCATTTGTAAGGGGAGAACACTGTGTCCTGTGGGATGTTCTCTCAAGTATGCAATTACCAAATACTCTTTTATGTATAAATTTACAGAAGAACAAGAAGTGCCTCAAAAGCAAAAAGAACATCACAGATTTGACTTATGCTGGAAGTAATTGATTACTAACCTAGTATTTTAAATACTAATTTTACTTAGGTGGAATTTATAGGCACAATTGCCCATGAAAAAAAGGGATGTTTTCCTCTGCTTTCAAGGTTTACTTCAGTTTCGACACAAAATGTTGGTGTTTTCTTTCTTCTAACTCCACTATTAAAATATTACTTGATTGGCCTGTGGTAAGGATGGAATATTCTGCATTCAGGATTTCAGTTACTTTGTGGAAAAAAGTCCGACCCGTAAGATTTCGTAATTTAATTGCAGCCCATAAATTTGATTACTATAAATTGCTAGACCTCCATTTATAGAGATAAAAGATTTATTTTTCAAATCTGTATTTGCTTTAAAATAGCAAACAAGATCAAACGTGCTCCAGCACAGATTTATCTCCAACATTTTATCAGCACTGGCACTCACCCGCATCTGGTTCTACATTTTTCTCTCCTTTAGGAAAAGCCAAGGAAGGCCGCTGCAGTTGGATAAATTCTTGCTGTAAGTGTATTTTCTTTACTTCACACAGTATTTCAATATGTACTTTATGAGAAAACTAAAGAAAGATCAACGAAGTTGTAAACATAATGACTAGCAAACACAAGCTTGTTAATAGCAAGTATATCTTCACCTAAATTGGTATCATTAAACTGGAAAACGCCCCCACCATATATCCCAGTCCACTAACTGAATTCCCACACTTTTTCCTCTGTTTGGCACAGATCTAACCATAGCCAATGGCAATTTACCTGCTTTTTCAGCAGGTATCTGATGTTGCTTGTAATTTCATAACAATTTAATTTTTCTGGCATGCAAGAAAACATATTCAAGTTCCCCTGAGCTTACAGGAAGAGAGTTCAAAACTTAGCAGAGCAGAGCAAAGTAAACTCATATTTTTTGTCTTTCAGGATTGCAAATCCTTTCTTTTTCTACCATGAATTAAATTCTGGTAAGAATAATTTGTTTATGTTCTAAACACTGTAAAAAGAAAAAATATTCTGTACCTTCAACCCACATTTCAACCATATCCTGAACTCAAGCCAGAAGCTGCAAAGTTACCTTCTTCCCTAAACTGTTTTGTGATTTTGGGCCTTGTTTTATTCTCCACTACACAAATACAGTTCCACAGCCAAACCACCACTATTTGAGCTGCTAAATATCCTAAACATCCTTTAGCTGGTATTGTAAAGCCATTTCTGTAGAATCTGTGACTGAGGTCATTTTTTAAATGCAAAACATGCAAACACCCAACAGCTAAGGAATTCATAAATGGAAAAAAAAAAAAAAAAAAGGGAAGATTTTTGCTTTATTGCAAACATGAAACTTCACAATGTTCATGCCCACAACATTCAAGTATGAAAGCGAGGTTATACCCATACCTCTTTAGTCCCTTTAAGGTGCAAGCCCTCGTGCCAGTCGGGGCCTAAGGCACTGCCCAGTTTGTCAGAGGCTGCTCTGGATCCTTCCTCACTTCCTGAAGGAAGGAGATGGAGTGTATCAGATTTAGTGTGCATCCTTCCTTGTCCACAGGATTCAGAACAAGGACTCTCAATACAAAAATACCATCTGGCTTCCCAAAAGGGAAGATGATGGCGTGTAATATCCTTCTTTTTCCTGACGTCTAAAACCATGCTCTTCTTTTTGTTATGATTTTGGTCATATTTATGTTTGTGTGATGGTTGCTCATACAGTCCTAGTTAATTGTTGTTTCTGAGACTGCAGTTTCACTCCATCTGTAATGATGTTCTGGGAGGTTTCATCTGCTCCTCCTCTATCCTGTGGGCCAGCTCCTTCCTATATAATGCTGACATAATTCATTTCAAAACATTACAAAAAATAGAACAAGTTCTTCAGCAGAAGGAATGCAGGGAATTAATGTAAATTTGGCACAAAGGTAAGCAAGCACTTTTTTACAGTTTGCAATAACTGTGTTACAATCTGTCTACATAAATTCAGGATGGGTTCCAAACTGCTTTTTTGCTTTCAGTTTTTGAAGAAGGAAATGTCATTAATTGTAACAGTAAGCCTGATTCCAATCTGCTAAATGAACTGATTTTAAGACTACTTTTGATACGAAATGCTGCTGCTGCAGTGTCAGGAAACTAACGCTCCATACCTTCCACCGTGTACTTGGTTCTTTTACACTCGATTGGAGTCTCTTGGCTTCCAGCAGTGAGCTTTGGAATGAGAAATTCAGCTGCTCCTACATCAAAGAAAGTGTTCCCAATGGCTCTGTCTTTGATAGCCCAGATTACTTCACAGCCTTGAATTTCATACCTGTGGACATTTAAACAAGGGATAAAGTGACAGACTGCCTGAGGAGGATCTGACTGTTAGCAACACAAGCAGAAGTGTGTCAAGTTTCCTTCCAGAAGCCAGAACTAAGGGATGCAAGACTTTCCAACCTATCAAATCCACTTCTAAATATGTACATAAAGAAGCCGTTAAAAAATCTCTTCAAGTTGGTAAGTCATACTTTCTCACCAACACAACCTTGGCAGGGGGCGAGGGGGGAGCAGATCAAATTTATAATAGTTGTAATTAGTATTTCCTGCTCCCCACAATGAAAAAGAAGTGCATTTCTGCCAGACTCCCACAGCTAAAAACAGGCATTTGGATCTTGCTTGAATTATGTGGAACATGAACTGTATATTCTTGATATCTGTGTGCCAAAGCTTCTTCTGGAGCTTTCCTAATTTTATGTGTCAGTAAGAACCACTGTACTGCGAAAAAGTAATTGTAATCTGTTTTGCTACCAAATGCTTTAAGAGCTACAATTTTTTAAGTCAACCTTCCCCCAAACTAATGTACACTAGATTTAACATTGCGTTGTGAAAGATTTTATTTGAATATGTATTCTTTAAAATCTTATTTGTTTACTTACACCAATTCAAGGGCAATCCCACCATTTCCTACCACCACTATTCTCTCAGCTTGAGCCAAATTCTTCTGAAAAGCCTGCATTAAGAAGGGAAAAATGACAATTAGAACTTAAGAGCATGCTCCCTCGCACCGATCAACTATACCCTTCTCAGAATTTTCTTGCTTAGTTTTGATTTTTTCAGACTACTGATAGACATATAGTTAGGCTGAGACCTGAAGCTGTTCTTGTAACAAACAACAATTCCAGTTTCATTTCAGATTATTTGAAAATGTAACTCCTTTTTTTATCCTCAAGGTCCAACTTCATTGGATTAAGTTCCAAGTTATGGAGAAGCAGTGCTCACTCTCACCCTGCCTCCTCTAATTCTGAAGAGCTAGAGCAGTGAAACTTCACCTTTGGCTTCCAAGCTTAATTTTTTATGAAGTCATTTCTCAGGTGAAAACTTTTCCACATCTTTGACTATCACTAACTCTTTTCTGTGCAATGAGGAGAAGCTACAGTAGAACTAGAAAGGAATAAAAAGTCATTCCTTCAGTAGCTTTCCACTGTAAGAAGCAGCCCTTTGTACCATGTACCAGACACGCCTTCCCAGGGAAGTTTCTACTGGTGCCTACTTCCTGTTGATATTTTCAGATTGGATGCTGCCTGGAGGGTGAAAGAATATCGTTTATTCCATATTACCATGTTAGAAATACTGTGTATGAGCTATCTGTAAACGTAACAAATGTAGTGGCTAATTAATTTACTTAGTGGCATTACAAGGCTGTTTTTCTGCTAGCAAAAATGTTCCTATTTAAGAATATATAATAACATTATTTTCTGTTTCTCCGTTTCACTCCACAGTAATTTTGGTATTTTGCACCAGATGCAGGAATCTATTACACATTTTTAAGTCCAAAGCACATTTACCTGTGCACTGTCAGTGTCCCGGATTCCTAATACATATGGGTTTCCTTCAACAATTAATTTTGGTTTGGCTCCAGCACACAGGCAAAGTTTTTCATATACGTATTCCTTCCCGTCTTCAGTGCAAATTTTCTGTTAACAATGAAAAGAAAAATCAGCTCACTGAACAGAATTCATCTAAATCAAGACATCTAAGAGACCATCAGCTTACTCTTTGCTGAATACCACAGGAATTTGCAGATGTTCAAAGCTGTAAGGGGCTTCTTACGGAACAAGCCTTCACGCTCTCACTGACTTGTGGCATTTATTCCCACCCCACTCACCACCAGTACATGACCAATGAAATGGGAAGTGTACACGGTGCACTCCAAGCAAGATCAAGTTTACCACTTGGTGGCACTTTGTGCTCACTGGCTGTGCCGAAAGAGAACTGTGTGACCAATGTCCCTGTGGCCCCAGGAACAGAACTGTGCACCACTACACAGCAGCAATTGAGGATCTCATTCAGAACATTACAACAGCAGCAGATCTGTGTTAAGCAGGCACAGCATAGGACACAGTTTAGACATACTGCAAATCTGTTCTTTGCTGAAGAAAATGTAGAGGGACTAAACAAGCCACATCATTCTGAGAAACAATTTTGGTATCTTATGACATTATCTGTTGTTCTACAAACTAGAAGCTGCATAGTTTAAAGTGGTTTTGGGCAAAAGATCCTCTAAATCCACATACATGAATTATTTGTGTCCACCAAGACCAAAACTAAAGCACCTTCCTAGCAATGATGTAAGAAAACCATTGGATTCAGAATGCTAGCAGAATCTGCCTGAAATTACATCTCCAAAACTTAAAAGTGAGCAAAACCAGTTCTGGATGTGAACATGAGTTTCTCATACATGCTGAAGTGAAAAATAACATGTTGGCACAGAGCTAATAAGGGTGTGCACATGCTGTCCGTTGCTCATACTTGCACCGTATTTCCTGCTAAAAAGAAGGAAGAAAATGTGGAAGTGTTGGTTCTTTCCAGGTTTATTTTGTCCCCTGTATATATTTCTACTTGAAAAAAGTGTTAAGCAGTAAGTGAAATTAGAGTTAGGAGTATTTTCTTGTAATTTTGGTAACTTAACTCTTCTACACCCAGAATGTTCTTGAACAAAATTTCTCACCCTAAACATTCAACTACTTCTTCAATTATTTTTTATATCCATAACTTGAAAAACCAAATAAAAAAGAAAACATAAGCTTACATGCTCATCACTTTTCAACTGTTTTACTCCGAACTGTATAACTCTAATATTGGGATACCGTTTTTCTAATAGGGAGCTTGGCTGCTCTTCGACATCAAATTCCTCAAGTGTTTTGGAGACCTGTAGGAGAAAGAGAGATATTTAAAAATATGGATCATTTCTCCATCTCTTTTTCTAAAGCTTGTGACAGAAGCTGCTGTGTTCATTTCCAGTAAAAATGTCGTAACATGAAGTCCACATTGTCTGAAAATGTGTTACCATGTAATTGATAAAAGTTCCCTTTTCAATACAGAATCTTTTCATGCCTGTTCCTGGTTAAAGCGTCAAAGTACTACAGAGAATTTTAATCCTAAAAATAGAACTTGAGCAAAAATGGAGAACCCTGACAGTTGCTCTAACTGCTATAATGTTTTATTCCATAAATGAGACTACTGTCAGAGTTGTTTATACTGCTTTTTAACTTATCTGATGTAGTGTTAAAATCCCGTTTTTCTGTTTATTGTAACTTTGATAAAATAACCCATCCAGAGCCACTGCCTGATATTTCAGAGACTTGGGGGGAAATGGAGAACACCAAACAGAAAACAAACACAAACAAACAAAATAAAAACCCCAAAGAGGCAACCAGAACTTGAAAAACATTCAAGTATGTTATGCCAATTTTGGGTTTTTACCAAAAGAGAGTGCCTGCATGGAAACCTCCAGAACTGCTACTTTACTGAATATTCAGAGTTTGCAACACAGCTAGGAACCGGAAGCCACACCATGCTTGCAATTCGGAGAGAAATCAAGATGCTCCTGTGAAAAACCTAGATGCTGCTGCCTTCAAATGGTGCTTAGCTATTCCCTTATTCTTCAGATACGTAAATTGCTGCTGACACGAATTACAGACTTCACATCTCTGCAGTGTGCAAATGTCTTTACTGGACACTCATGGCACTGCTGTCAGCACTTCTAGCATGCATTCTTTAGTTGGGTGTTACTCCAGCAATCTCACAGAGAGCTCTCAGACTCAGCTTAATGACCCTACTAGCCTCAAATCTGAATTCATGCATGGATTTGATTTTCTTTTTCAAACCAGCAGGGAAGATATCACTGAATACCAGCTGCTGGAGTGATAAAGCTCAATGCAATTTCCCAAAAGGCTATCCCTTCTTTTGCTACTTGTCAGAAGGATGTTTCTGCCCCAAATTCAAACATCAGCAAGATTACAATACCATTTCAGTGCTTAAAACAGAGCACTCACTAATGAAGCAGTGAAATAAAGATTCAGTAACTCAGAACACACTTCAACCATGTAAGTACCTGGTTTAGCTTTTGCTTGAATGGTGTCAATGCATTCACCAATTACTAATAATGGATCATTATAAAATAGGTCATCAGTCTCCCTAACACCACTATAAAACAGCTCATCAATCCTACTAACACCACTGCAATCACACTAATACGAAAACAAGCTCAAAGTCACAACCATTTTCACCACTGCGGTCTAAATTATCTGCACATACAAACTTTGAAGGTGTCTTATTGCATGAAAAATTCTCTTACCTGCTTGAAATTAGTTACAGCTTTTATAACTGGAGAAGCTGTCATTAAAATAATGTCTTCTGATGGAAATTCTGCAGCCAGCTTGTAAAGAAACAGAAACTATGATGAGAGTCATCATCAGACTTTGACTTTAACACAATAAAACTACTGGGGAAAAGCAGTATATATTAATACATTGCTTTAATCTTCTAGAATCTTATTGAATAAACACTACTTCAGGGTAACGGAAGGATAATGACCGATGAGAATTTGGAGACCCAACATTTTAATTCATTCACACATAAATATACCTTCAAGAACTGCAGCCATAATGTAAAGGACGACTTTACAGTCACAGTATTCCAAAGGCCACCTGATGGATCAGACTACAGTCATGTAACTTCTGGAGACACCCAGTTGCTGGATACACATTTTTTTACTGCACAGCAGTGACTAATTGTTTACAAGTTTCATTTTCACAGAGAAAATGCTGATTTCTATTGCATATTTTAAACCCTATTTAGTAAACTGATGAATGGATTATCATCTTCAGGGTGCTATTAAGCAATGCAAGACTCTTAAAGCCCCAAGCCAAAGGGAAGAATTCCCATTTTAAATGTGCATTGCTTGGCAAGGTGACAGACCAAGACAAGTGGTGCTGTTGGAGGGAAGCAATGCCATCCACAGGGAAGGGGTGCCATACACAGGGACCCTGCCATCGCCAGAGAACACATGCATCCTAAACACAGTCTTTATACTGCTCTGCAGTTTTAACATGAAATATTCCTCACCAAACTAATACCCCCATAATTTCATTCTACAGCTACAAAAGTACCTCCAGTTAGCGTTACTTTAAAACCAACAAAAATCCTGAGACCAAGAAATAGATTAATTTCCTTTTAAGGCTTGGGCTCACAAAGAGCTGGATGAGGTATAGAGCCCTTGAACAGGGATCTGATAAAAACTGTGCAGTACTAATAAAAAGAAGCACATCACAGCAGCCTGAAGGCTGCTTGGCTGCAGCACAGTCCTTATGGCTATGAGGAATAATTCCTGCAGGAATCCTGAAGTCCCTGACTCTGGACCAGCGCACAGAGTGCCAGCTTTCTGCAGTTACGAAGTTGTGACTCTCTTTTTATGAAGTGTTCGTAAACTGTTTCAAAATAACCTTATCAGGTTTGAACCTCTTGAGACGTAATCCTAGACAGTTAAATATCGTTATATTACAACACTGCTATCCTGGGGCTGCGTTTGGTTTTTGCTTTTACAAACGAGACAAATAATTTTTAAGACATGGGGAGGGTGGGGATTAGGGGGGTGCAGGACCGAGCACGGAACTACTGCATACACGCGAATAAAAATATTTCTGCAATATTTCTGCAATTTCTGCGTAGATGTGTTTCTATGACCGCGCACAAGCTGACCCTGAGGGGGTTCCGCCTCCAAAGAAGCGCGGCCGGCGGGGCGGTCCCGGTGCCGGTGCCGGTCCCAGCAGCTCACAGCCGGTGCAGGCAGCGGTTCCGCCACGGGATCGGGGAGCCTCCCGGATCCCGAGGGACAATTCCCAAGCGGGCAGGGCGGGGAATGGGGGGTCGGAGGAGGGAGAGCAGTCCCTGTTACCTTCTCGGCGCAGGTGACCCCTGCGATGCCGCCGCCCACCACCGCGAAGCGGCTCCGCGCCACCGGCCCCGCCATGGCCCCGGCTCCGCCGCCGCTCCCGGACCCGGCCCGGCTCTGCCTACGGCGAGCGGGAGCACCCAAACTTCCTCTCCTCCCGCGGGGCCGGGCCGGCCATGAAGCGTCCCGGAACGCGGTTTCCCCGCCTATGTGGCGTTCGTGTAACGTGCCTGTGGTTTCTGCTGCTCGTGTCTGTGCAAAACACTGGCATCCAAACCCATCTTTTGCACCTGAGCGGGTGGGACAGCGCGTGGTGGGGCAGGGAAGATCTTCTTTCTTTCACTTTTTGATTTCATCGTCCCAGTCCCATCCCAGTGAGAAAAATGACTACGCAAACTGAGATTTCAGCAGCGTAATATTGAACATTAGTTAGTAGAACAAAGGCAAACACAGTGCTGGGCGCTTGGCAATTCTGCCAGAGGCACAGTTTCATTCATTTTACAGTGCACTTAAGTATCTTCTCAAATCGTTACATATTCATTAAGCCCAGAAAATAATTTACGCTTCACTCAACTTTCCTTTTCCAGATCTCTGCCCCCCTCCCGCCAGCACGACGCCTTAGAAATCCTTCAGAAACAAGGCTTCCTTCGATGTGTCTTAATTTGTAGCTGACAGTTTTCTTTGGGAGGTGTGAATTGAGATAATAGTCTTCCTGGGATGGATATGGTCTTACCTTCTTTGTTTCTTTAAGATGTCAGTCTCCAGCTCTGTGGTTATCAACTTAAAGACATTTATTGCCATGTATTTATTACTACATTTCGTAAGATATTACAACCATTTCGAAGTCACAATCCACCCTAACTTTGTTCCTACTTATCTATATTTTATCTTAACACTGCTTTTACCCAATATATTATTATTTATGAATATTAAATTCATGAAAGCCAACATTTTTCATTCACTGATTTCTCACACCAGTGCCTTCAGTCCCTCCCAAGTGCCCTCAGTCCCATTCCAATCCCTCCCTAGCACATCCCAGTGACCCCAGAAAAAAGAGGGGTTTGACGGGAAAAACTCCTTTTTCATTATTGTCTCTGTTTAAACTGGAGGGGATCCCCATTCACCTGGGATTTTAAGGGTATCAATTGAAGGAATGCCTGTCTTTTCTATGATTTAGGGGTATCCATTGATGGGAGTCGTTATTTTCTGGTTTAAAGGGAAGAGGAAAACCCTAATGATGCTATTTAATGGGTTTGAGTTGAGGCCTGACTCCCCATTGTCATCATCTTAAGGTTCAAATTACAAGGGAATCCCTGTTTTCCGTCGGTTTTAAGGGTTTAAATTGAGGGAATAGCCTCCTTTTTTAACATTTGAAGTATTTAAATAGAGGGGGGAAAGGGGTGAAAAAGAGAGGAAAAAAGGCATGAAAGGTGAGAAGAAAAGCATGGGAAATGCAAGGTCAAAAAGGTGGGGAAGGTGAGAGGAAAAAGGGTGGGAAAAGGGAGAGCAGAAAGGTTGGAAAACATGAAGTGGAAAAGGGCAGGAAATGTGAGGGGAAAAAAAATCCAAGAACCGTAAGTGAAAAGCTAAAATTGTTGTTTACACAGTCTGTCAGTAGGAATAAAGGGAAAGCCTTGGAAGCATGCTTTACTATTCAAATTCTTTACAACCTGTAATAACACCTCTGGCCAGTTATGGAAAGTGTGAGGGGGTAGCTGTGCATGCATCTTTTCTCTTAATAAGGCATTGATCCCATTGGATCAGCTCCTCTGAGGTGATTGGTATTTGACATACCCTATGTTCTCCATGCTTCACTATATATATGCAGAAGTGTAAAAACATACCTGTATATATTTATCTAGATATGCTTTATATATGTATTTATAACATATATTCAATATATATGCCCACAGAAGTGTTGGTATAAACTATTAAGAGTTTATTAAATTAATAGTTGAGAACCCTTCTTGGCAATTGGGAAAATCCTACGCAGTGTGTTCACCTATAGGTGAGGTCTCTAGCTAACCCAAAAACGGGGTCCAGCTTTTATAGGCCCAAATTTAACAGGTCCAAATGATGTGTTTAACTTTTTTGTGCAGAAAACAACTGGTTTTGATGGCACGTGTTACAAACAGCAATAGTTGGCTTTTGTATGTTAATGTTATGGGGCTTGTCAGTTAACTTAATGGGTTTGTTAATGGGTTTGTTAACTAAGTTAATGGGTTCCTTTACATGTAAATAAGGAGGTTGATTGGGTGATTAAGTTAGTGTAATGTAATTTGATGGATGTTACAATGTTCTGTGAATTATCATTATGATTGGTTTCTTACTCATGTTATGGATGTTCCAATGTACTGTTAATTGTTCTTGTTATATTTAATGGAAAAGATTCAATATATATAAAAGGGAATAAAGGGGACAAAATGGCCACCGAGGCTTGAGGGAGACTTTCTAGAAAGTTCTCTGTAAGGTGTCACTCAGGGCGCCAGTCAAGGCGGGACCCCGCCTGGTTTCACAACTGAGCATGCTCCATGTGGGCGGGCGCAGGGCAGACCGCCCCGAATGGGCGGGTGAAGGGGATGGGCCAAGGAATCAGGACCCTTGATTGGTTAAATGTATCCAGGCCTCCTGAGTGACACCTGGAGGCTATAAAAGTGACTGCACGAGCATTGCAGGTGATTTTCTGACTATACCTGACACTGCATAAGCACCTAGTGCTGCTCCTTTGTTTTGTAGCCTGGCAGATCACTATTTTTGCTTTCTAATTGCTCGCATTTTATTTTTATTAGTGAATTTCTCTTTTTGAATTCTAAAGTGGCAAGCTTTTTACTTCAGTACTGTTCCTGACTAGCCAGCGCCAGGCCTTGGCCAGAGTCCAGGCCCCAGCTGGTAGGATTTTGCCTAAAATATTATAGTAATAAGTTTCTAGGGATGTTTGTTGGGAAGAGTTCTTAATGTATCTTACAATAGATTATATAATTGTGCCTACAACAGCGGTTTTGTTACTAAAAACAATTAACATAAGTGTTGTAATAATTTATTTTTAACTAAAGAACTTTCGTGGTACTATCGGTGTCACGTAAGTCAGCTCAGGCTTAGGCCTGTTGTTTTACCCTCGGCATATCATAGTTGCAGTCCGATGAAGCAGTGCTATTGAAATGATCGTTGAAAGCAGTTGTCCTGCAGAAAGTTCTGGTTCTCCTTCAGATCTCTCCCAGGGGTGGTGGTTTTCTTCTCCAACTTTCAAGATTATATACCCTGAAGTCTAGGATGGAGTGTTCTGCCTCCCCCAGGGTGGGGAGTTTCACAGTGGAGTCATGGGATACTTTCAGAGTCCCTGATGGTTGTTTGGGTTGGAGTTCATAATGACCCATTAGCAGAGATGACCCGTTCAGGGTGACTACTGCTGCTGCTTCTCCAAAGAGTGATAACGGCTGAGTCATGCAGAAGATAAAGAAACACTGGTCCACCCATCTTAGCATGCACTCTGTATTGTAACTGCAGACATTTTCCTAAGATCCTGTTTACCGGGTGATGCCTGATTCTAACATTCACAGATCGGGAGTAGGCAGCAGATACATGGGATATAATAACCAGTATGAACATTGCCCCCGAAAATCACCCCCTGGCGCAGTCTGAGATATTTGGCCTGGGAAAAGACTGTAAGAAAACTGAAAAATGAGAAACAAGTTGGTACTGAAGGGGAAGGGATCAATAAGCAAGAGGAGATCGAATACTAAGGCTTGTGTAATTTAAAACCAATGAACGAGAATTTCTTTGGGTTTTATCAGTATAAATATGTGAAAAATCTAGTAAAGACCTACACATGGTGGAGTGAATTTCCTGCAGAATGCAGGCTTGTGTGGCTGAAATAAGTTCTATTGCACATCCTGGTCAGAACAACGTGCTGGCCAGAATAAAGTAATGCTAGTGATTCTCTAGCATCAAAAGAATGTTATTGGAGAGTTTTTGTTTTTCCTACAGTTTCAGTAACAGTTCCTGTCAATGTTCTGAGCCACGAGGTGGTTGTCGGAGACCAGGAGGTTGTCGGAGGCTGTGATCCAGGATGTCACAAGACACTTTGGGATGCACAAGTGTGTGGGGAGGGGGGCAGCTTGGGCCTTGTTGTGGTGAGGCAGTGAACTGCCCCACATCACCTCAGCCGTAGAGCCTGTTTACCAGCCTGGTAAAGCTGCCAGTCATTGGCACACAGGAGGTAGTGCCCCACTCTGCCCTAACTCAGCGCCTGAACGACCAAATGACCAGAAGATCCAGCTGGGGGAAGCGTCTTGAACAGGCCAAAGTCTACCCCCTGGAATTCCAGTGTGGAAGTGTTATTGATTCCCCTCCTTGTTTCACCAGAGATACTGAACACTCCATAATTTCATGATCATTGTACCCCAGATGGCCTCTGACCACCACATCTCCTACCAGCCCTTCTCTTTGCAAACACCAGGTCTAGTGTAGCCCCTCTCCAGTGGGCTCACTCCCCAGCTATGATGGGGATGACCATGGTGGNCCCAGCTGTGATGGGGATGACCATGGTGGAGCACCTGTCCCCCTGCAGCTCATGGGATCTACAGGGGATGCAGAAATCCACCCGCAGCCCTTGGGGACGTGCCCACGCCGCAGCGGGTGGATGCCTGGAGGAGGCTGTGATCCAGAGGGAGAGCCGGCGGAGAGAGGGGCCCCTGCTCCCAGGCTGGAGCAGCCTGTCCTTGGAGGACCACAGCCGGGGGAACAGTGACCCACATGGCAGCAGTTTTGGGAGGACTGCTGCTCATGAGATTGGAAGCACGCTGGAGAAGTCCACAGAGAACTGTCTCCTGTGGGAGGGATGCCATTGTGTGGCAGGGAAAGGAAGAACAGCGGAAGAAAATTTCAGTGGGGTTTCAAAGATTTGTGTTCCATGCAGACCAAAAGAGCGTGGAGTTTCAATAAAAACTTCTTGGAGCATCTGCAGGACAATAATAATGGCATTGTCAGGATGATCATTGTGGTACTCGGCTATTAATTACTGGATAATGCCACCCCGATATCCAGGCGCATCGCCCTGCAGCTGGCTGAGGTGCTCCTGCCACTCTTAGACAACGTAAGGTTCTGTGGCCCCAGCCATGGGCACTGGCTGCTGCCCGGCCACTTTGTGCCCTGTGCATTTCCAGGTCTGCGCCCAGATGGGGCTGGAGCAGCCAATGCCGAGGTCATTTTTTCTTCCTTTTGGACAGGATGATAGCCAGGTGCAGCAGCTGTCCATGTTTGTCTTCGAAGCCTTGATGTCTCTTGTCGTAGAAGAAGGGAAAAAGCCTTTGAAAAGACATGTGCGCCAGAGCCTGCTCCCACTGTTCTTCCACTGCCATGATGAGAACCAGCGTGTGGCAAAAGTGAGGACTCGTGGGCTGCTGCTTTCTCCCTGACAGGGGGCTTGGCTGCCTCCTGCCCTGGTGCCTCATGGGCTGCAGCCTCCTGCAGGCCTTGGCACAGGGACGTGGGAGGCACAGGGACCCCATGCCCTGGGGTGTGGTGCCATCTGCGGGTCTCTGCTGCTCTCCAGGCTTCTCGGGAAGCGCTGCTTTGTGCGGTCCAGTTCCTGAAGAGGCGAGATCTTGAAAAGCTGATAAACGAAGAGAAACTCTGGAAGTTTGGCGAGGGCCTGGTAAGGATGGCCTGGAAGTCACAGCCCCAAGCTGGAGAATCCCCCTGTTCCTGGTGCCCAGAGTGTGGGGCTGGCAACTGTGTCCCTGCCCACTACTGCACCCAGGGGCCATGTGGGCTCTTCTCCAGGCGGCTCTGGCCCCGAGCCGGGTGCCAATGGAGCCCGAGCCCAGCTGCGCTGTGGATTGGGGCGGCACTGCGGCTCCCTGGGCAGCACCAGGACCTCTGTCCCCTCCAAAGCCCAGCACCAGCAGCTGCTGGCCGCGCCTCAGGGCTGTGTGGGCAGCAGAGGCCAGGGCTGACTGCAGGGAGACCCCGGCCAAGGGGCACAGCCCTTGCCAACCCTTCCATCCTGGTGCTCTCCAGCTGGCAGAGGACAGGAGCCGAGCGGCCGAGCACCTGCGCCAGGCCCTGCCGTACCTGGAGAGCCCACAGGAGCCCCTGCGAGAAGCGGCCGTCAGGTTCATTGGTGAGCCATGAGCTTGGGCTCCCTCCCTGCCCCACCACAGCTCAGCCCTAGCTCCAGCTGCTGTCCCGGCAGCGCCATCTGAGCCCAGGGCTCTGGAGTCCCCCCTGGCCTCAGGGCTGCTGCTGCCCTCCTCTGCCAGCCCTGCCCTTGGGCGTCAGGATGCGACAAGGCCCCGGGCTGAGCCCTGCCAGGACAGGAGGCCATGTGGCCACAGGGCTGGCAGGGCCGCGGTGTGGGGGAGCTGTGCCGCTGGGGCCGTGACAGGCTCTGTGTTCCCAGGGACCGTCGGGCGGAGCTTGAGGGGACAGCAGGAAGAATTCCAGCTGCTCTGCAAGGGTGAGTGAGGGCAGCACGGTCTCATCGGGGTGTCAGCGGGGGGAGCCGCAATCGCAGTCCTGGCTCGGGATGGCTCTGCTCCCTGTGTTGACAAGGGGTGGCATGGGCAGAGCACAGAGAGATTTCAGGGGCTCGTGGGGCATTCGTGGCCAGCAGCTTTGGCCTGATGCTGTTGGTCCATGCTCCTCCCTGGCCATGGCAAGAGCTGGCCAGGATGGCTCTGGCAGAGGGGTCTCCTGGGGTCCCCGCAGATCCAGGCTCTGACTGTGGCTCTCTTCCTCTCTTTTCCAGCCCTTGAACATGTGACGGAGGACATAAGCAGTGCCGTTGCAAACCTGGCACTGCAAACGTTGTATGTCCTCCGTGCAGTAGAGAGAGGCCCAATGTCCATGGTCCGGAGGCTACAAGAGCAGCTTCGCCGGGCATGGAAGACACGGCCTCGACTGTCGGGCCTGGGCTGGCTGCGCTGCTGGACCTCCGCAAACAATTAATGTGGGAGGCTCTGTCTGCTGGGGCTGCCTGAGCCAGCAGGGAACATCAACTTTTAAAAGAACTGTTGTTTCTTGTTTTTTTTTTTAAGTCAGTTCTAGAAACTGGGTATTAAGATATTGTTAATATTTTTACTATTATATTAATATTGTTATAATTCATATTAATATAATACTAAAATACAGATGGTGTTATAATACACACAGTGCCAGGATCTTTCTTTCGATGCCCAGTGTCCGCAGGGCAGAGGGGAAGAGGGGAAGATGACTGGTGCTTGTGATCAGCGAGTTGCGTGGGTGTGCAGTGTGGAAGGGAAAGTGGCCAGAAGCCCCTTGGCCTTTGGTGGTTCTGCTGAAGGTTTAACACTTCCAACAGAGCGGGTGGGCAGAGGCCGCAGCTGTGCGGATCCCTATGAGACTGGTGCCTGGAGATGGCCACAAGGCCTCTCGCAGCCAGGAAGCGCCATCTGTGTCCTCCTGCCTGTGTGTTGCTGGTGGCTTTGCTGAGGGCTCTGAGGTGCCTCTTTGTCCGGCTTCTCTGGAGCACCAGCGGGGCTGCGCTGCTGCCGGGCAGGTTGGCCGGGCTGGGGGGACCCTGAGGGGATGGGGTGGTGGGAGGCCGTGCAGGGATGAGGAGCTGTGGGGACCCTGACGGGACAAGGCAGTGGGAAGGCCCAAGGGGCATGCGTGAGGGTTTGGGGGCAGGAAGCCCCTGAGGGGATGGGGTGGTGGGAAGCCCTGAGGAACTGGGTGTCAGAGGCCAGAAGCAGCCCCCTTGTTCCTGCCACCAGGCTNCCAGAAGCACTCCCAGGCAGCCCCCTTGTTCCTGCCACCAGGCTGCTCTGGTGCTTCCCCAAGTCATTGCCCTCTGAGATGGTTGGAGAAATCCCCAAAAATGAAGCGTGTGTCCCTGGTGGCAGCCTTTCAGAGTTGTGGGCCCAGGAGTTGTGGGGCCGGGTGCGTGCCCTCCCTGTTCTCAGGACTGGGGTCCCGGCCCCTCAGCCTTAGGCCATGAGCTTGGCTGCCTGGCTATGGAGTCTTGTTCCTGTTGTTGTGGGGGAGGCCGAGCTCTGTGGCTTTAGGCAAGAGTGAGCAAGAAGAGC